>JAMKCH010085721.1:0-114273 GCA_023653785.1 Ophioderma brevispina | reverse complement strand
GGGTGGTGTTTTGACACAACATTGTAGGTATTAGAGCACACTGAAGGTTGGTGAAATGGCTGTTACTGCAAAATAATGAATAATGAAAAAGTTGCCTCATTATGGTTTGCAACAAATGTTACGGGAAAATTAACACTGACTTTCATTGGCCTTATAGTAAAGTCCACATTTTGGACACATGTCAGACACATTTTAAGATTTTTTTAAATTTTTTTTTTTTTTTTTTTTTTTTTTTTTTTTTTTTTTTTTTTTTTTTTTTTTTTTTTTTTTTTTGGGTGCATTTGAGTGCGTTTGAGTGCGTGTGGAAGGGGGTCATTGGTGTGGAGGAAAACATATGCTTATCTTCAGCGGAACAGAAAATTTGGGGATACAAGGGTCCAAGAATATGTTGCTGGACAGGTGAGAGAGAAAGTGGGATATAAGGAAAATATGGGAACATTTGAGGACTGAGAAATTAATGGCCCATGGTCCGATCACTTATAGCCTCGTTCCCAGAACCCCCAGATTTTACCGGAAGTAGTCAACATTTTGGTATCAGAAGAAAGCTACTATTTTTCTTATTTACCCTGTGAAATCTTAGGGCCAAAGAATGTTTGGTTTGGAAGTTATGAACAAAAATATGCCCCATTTTGGTCGATATTAATTTTACAGAGTACTCTACGTGGCTTACAAAATCACGTTTTTAGTTCTCACATCAAAACGGATTGAGAAATTGGCGCGAAACTTTACAGATGGGGTTTTGGGGTGAAGGCCAATCTATCAAGATGAAAACTTCATACCCTTAAAGGAGAACCTTTATCAAGAATAACGTATACAATATACGCTATAAAAACAATTCTTGAACACATATGGAATGGTTTCATGGGAAAACGGAATTATACTAACCACAAAAATGAATTAAAACATTTTGTCTGACCATACGGTATTTGAAATTCGCACTGGTGTATATGGGATATGTATTCGTGTTATGCGATACGGACGGCACAGTAGCGTCATACACCGTCACACATGATGCTTTCATTAGGCGTACGAAAGTCAATGTTATGTTTCCCATAACCCGCCCGCGTTTGAGATGCTGAAATCCCTAAAAAGTTCATTATTTTGTATTTTAAAGAAAATATCAAGGTTTCTTCTTGTGATCACATCTTGTGAATGTGATTTTAGTCGATTTTAAATCAAAGAACAGTTGCAAAATCATTTTTAAATGTAGGGTGGTGGTTTGACACAATATTGTAGCTATTAGAGCTTGCCGAAGGTTGGTGAAATGGCTGTTTCTTCAAAATTACGAATAATGAATAATACACTAGCATGATTTTAAAATAGCACATGGTCAGACTAGGTGGTTTTAATTCATTGTTATGGTTAAAAATAATTCTGTTTTTCTTTGAAACCACTCGACAGTGGTCAATAATTATTTTGTAGTGTATATTGTTTAATATTATTCATTATATAGGTTCTCCTTTAAATCAGGCCATCCCCCTTTAAAGACAGGGGTAAGGAAAGGAATAGAACAAGACTCGGATATACCAATATTTTCTTTAACATACATTTGTCTACATGAAGACCAGATACATTTTAACCCTTCTGTCTGTACAATGCTTGGAGGTGGTTGATGAATGTTTGCAATGTTAAATCATTTATTATTAATATTATCAATTTACGGTAATAGCTACAGACAAAGTAAACAGGTTAAACAGGTGTGGTATGGTTCCCAGGTTCCTTCAACAAGTGGTTGTCAATTATGTACAACCTACCAATACCCAGTGTTGCCAACATCGCATTTTACCCGCCTTGGGCTACTTTTTGAAGTCAAAAAGTGCTCTCGAAGTGCCATTTTCGGTGAGTGTTGCAGGTAGCGGCGATTTTTTTTTGTTCCATAGAAACCAATGGTTAAGGTAAAAATTGGGGTACTTTTTGCCTTCCCATGCCACGCCTAACCGAAATTTTTTATTGGCAACACTGCCAATACCACTGTCAACTACAGCCAGCAACATCTTGCAGAATGTAACATCAATTACAATGGACAAAATGACAATGGACCAAGTACTTGTTCCTTTCCAACAATGCATAGCCAGCATATCGGCACCAATGATAAACTTTATCGTGAGAGGGACAATGCATTGCCAAATCATGACACACCATGCATGGTGAATACTTAAGTGTCGAAGGCTTGATTTTCCATGCATGCATGTCTTATAAAACTGCGCAGTGTTTTTTAATATAAGCAACAATGCCAACAAAATTTATTAAATGTAAACAAAAAAATATAAATTGGTTAAAGGTCCATGGCCTGCGCGCTAATAGCCTCGGTCCCCAGAGACCAAGATTTTTGTTACCCGTTTAGTGGTCAAAAAATTTTGGTATCAGAAGAAAGCTACTAGTTTTCTCATTTTACCCTGTGCATCTTAGGGCTAAGGATGTTGGTGGGTGGAAGTTAGAGCGAAAATGTGCCCCTTTTGGTCGACCAATATTAATTTACGAAGTACTCTATGAGGGGGAGTGCAAAATCACATTATTTTTAGCTCTCACATCGAAATAGGGGTTGCAAATTATAGGCTGGCGGAAACTTTTACAGATGGGGTTTTTGGAGGGTTTTTTTTTTTTGAAGGCCATCCTATCACAGGAGTGAAAAACTTAAGACTTACATCGGGCCCTCCCTCTTTAAGGGTGTTAGGTTGAACTGATCAACAACCTCACCCAGTGACATTCACGCCCAGAAATGTTTTCTTTTAAAGGTATGAACAAAATGTCTCAAATGTGGTTGACCACATTAATTACATTTACACTGTCATGTGGGCTATCTTAGAACACATTTTTGCCTCTACTATCTAAAATAGCTGGACTGACTTAACTTAAAATTTGTAATCAGGTGTTGGTGATTATGCAGAGGGTGTTTTTTGTATCAATCCCATGATGCATAGCAATGTGCCTGTACTAAATACATGTCAGTACTTAGGGATAAAAAGTATTCCAAAAGTTTAAGAACCACAACACATTTCATAATCATGCTAAAAATTCCTTAAGTACTAACGCTTTGTGGGCTAAAATGGTCGTTAAAGTCAGGGTTTTCATGTATTAAGAATAGGATTTTTATGGCATCACATGACCCTATTGAGGTGAAATTTCCCAAAACTGATGCATTGTGGGATTGACTCAAAACACCCTTTGGTGATTATGTGAGGGAGAAAACAACACAGGACAAGAGAAGATATCAGTAGCTTCCCACAATGCATTGCTTCCATTGAAAGTTTTTGTACAGGTAGTCATGTGAATCGTTAGGGATGAAACACTCTTAAAATGCAAGTTTGTGATCAGTACTGTCAATTTAGCCATGTTTCATCACTAACGATTCACATCAGTACCTGCACAAAAACCTCCATTGGAAGCAATGCATTGTGGGAAGCTACTGAAATCTTCTCTTACACAGGACCATGATCGGGTCACCCATAGATGTGCGGGACTTTTATTTCAGTTACACTTGCACCTTTATCCAAGCACGATCATGAAATCCAGGGTTAAGGGTTAGGGTTTAATTTAGGGTTAAGATTTAGGGTTAAGGTTTAGGGTTAGCTTTAGGGTTAGTGTTTAGGGTTGTGATTAGGGTTAGGGTTACATAAATTCTGTAATGTTTACATGAGTAAAGCCTGAACTTCAGACATGAGAGGAACCCTATTTTAAAGGCAATTAAGTTTGGGCACCAAGGCATTCTTGCTCTCAAGAATCCAAGATTATCTCACTATGAGCTAGTAAAATCTCAATTCCCTTGGCACAGTTCAGTAGCTTCCATTCACCAGTGTATTCAGAAAATACACCCCCTGGTTTTTGGGTATGATATATGATACCCAGATCACACAAGCTCCGTTCACGTCAATGTATGTACAAGTACAACCCACTGAACTGTGTCCTTGGTGGATGAGCATATTGTAACTCATAGTGTCTTGAAGGTATCACTAGCCTCCTAGATGGTAATTAGCTGTCATCTAAGTTTACTTTTAATTATCCAACTAGGAATCCGATTTCAAACGTTGGTCATTCCATAAATGCTAGCAAGCGAACTTTTCAAACCAGAATGACACTCCTTTGAAATAATAATCATCAAAATGTTTGTCTCAATTTCTTAATCAGTTAAAAGATGCTCTTTCTAGGCCAAGAGAAAAAAAATGAAGTTGGTCTCAGAAGACCGCATGCATTTCGTTTAAAATTGGTTTTTTAGCGCATTATTTTTTTAAGGTTTTTGCTCACTTGAAAGATTTTTTTTTCAAAAATTTTTAAAAAAAAAAAATGAAAATTCGGCCTCTTCGAAAAAGTGGGGCAAAAATGCAAAAATTTCTTTAAAATCCGCATTTTGCATGAGAATTTTTCTAAAAAAAAAATAAAACATTTTTCACGTTCCTTCTGAGAATTTTTTTTTTTTGGGGGGGGCTTATTTAATTTAGTTTGGGAATGTGTTAAGATTGGTACATTGATTAGTAACCCACACTGTTAAAAATGTTCATTGATACTTTGGATGTCCTGGATGACTTGGATTGGTATAGAATTCATAGTGCTAATTTTAAATGTACCATTGAAATCCAATTACATTCTTTTTATTTCAATTTTTTTCACAGAGCCATTTGTACCAACCAATTTCTTCACAAATAAGATTGGCAGGGCTGATTCTCCCAATTGTTACTTTTTAACTGGGAGCTGTGACTCACAACAGTTAAAACAATGTTTTTGCAGTTAATTGCATGTATCGAGTCCTGGCTGACTATTAAAACAACATTTTTAAAGAACATTTTTAACAGTGCAAAAGTTATGAAAATGGTACTTTAATTCAGTATTTTAGTATAAAGGAAAAAGGGAATTTATTTAAAGACACTATCAGTGATTTATCTGAAAGAGTTAAAATATTTGAAACTTGCAGGAATAGCCTAAAAGTGAAGGATAAGACTGAAGAATTATCATAAGTTACTATTTCCAACCGAAGAATTGACAGAAATGGAAGAAAATGGCAGGGTTCAAAGATACGAATCGCCATTCAATTACGTATTGTAGTAAGTGTCCGTTCGCACACTAATGACTAAAATATCCAATTTTGTCCTTATTAGGTTGTTTCTGGTCTTATCATTTGCAGGGTATGTTAGTATACTTATACTTGTTACAGACATGGAAATCTGATTTTTGATTTTTTCGATTTTCTGATTTAGCAAATCACTGATAGTGCCTTTAATGGTGTACAACCATAAGTCCAAGGCAAGGTGAACAAAAGTTCAAACCCCTACAATCAACTTTTAGATTTTGTTTTTAGTGGGTAATGTCCAGACTGCCAAGGATTTTGACCAGATGACCAGACAAATAACACATTTTAAACAGAATATATCAAAATAGGGACAGCAGTCCCATATAGGTCATCAAATTATGGAAGACTGACCCCTGAATGACCTTTTGACCTCATGTGTCACACAGACACACAGACAGACAGACACACACACAAATCATGCCAAAATAAGGTCTTTCCGATTGCAATCGGACGGCATAAAAAACACAGTGTTTCTCAAACACATGTTGTCTGCCGTTGGGGTTTGTGAATGGGGACAAAGGTCACAAAGTCAAAGGTCACATGAGATCACCAACACATGGGACAATACCCAAGGACCATTGTATGCAAGTATCATGCAAATTTATTGATGTGTGAAAACAGGGGCAATGTGCTTGTTAGAATTTTGAAATTTCGACCTTTGACCCCAAAAAATAAAAAAAATAAAAAATTGGATTTTGGTGAAATTTGAAAAAAACAACACTTCATACTGAAATTTTAAATTAAGTCTGCAAGCAACCAACATCCAACACTTAACCTATCTTCTGATGAAAGAGTGCATTTTCTCTTCAGTGCTTTAGGGGTCACTTTCAGGGACGGATCCAGGATTTGAAAAACATCAAAATTACGGGGGGCTGAAAGGCTAAACTTGTCCAAAATGAGCTGAACATTGCAAGATTTTGCAGAATTACCGGGAGTCGCGCGCCCCCTCTGCCCCCTCCCTGTATCCGCGCCTGACTTTGCATGCTCCAAGGCATAAACAATCAACAACATCTAAAAAAGAAGCCTTAAAGGCACTATCAGTGATTTGCTAAATCAGAAAATCAAAAAAATCATTGAAAATCAGATTTTTGCATGTCTATAACAAGTACAGGTACTCTAACATACCCTGCAAATGATAAGACCAGAAGCAACCTAATAAGGACAAAAACGGATATTTTAGTCATCGCTGTCCGTAAGGACACTTACTCCAACACACAATTGAATGGAGTTTCGTATCTTTGAACACTGCAGTTTTCTTCCTTTTCTGTTAATTCTTCAGTTGGAAAAGGTAACTTATGAGAATTATACAGACTTATCCTTCACTTTTAAACTATTCCTGCAAATTTCAAATATTTTCACTCTTTCAGGTAAATCACTGATAGTGTCCTTAATTACCATAAATCTTTAACTGTTTATTCATCTATACCGACAAAATGGTTTCCATATGGACAGGAAATGCCAACTTTAAACTCCCTCAATTTTTTTTTGTACATACACAATCATGGTGATGACATTTATAAATGTTTCCTTCTTATTATAATGCCATGGGGTGGTATTTCATTTTCATACTGGAATATTAAGTGTATTGATGAGTTTTCTTTTATGTAGGTACTGTACAATCGTTTCAGTCATTAACTACTGTAATCAATCAATATTGCCCTGGCAAATGAGGTTCGCCATAAAAGAATTGATAAATATGTCTGTAAATGCCGAGGTGTAGTACTCATTTTGGTTTGGGAAGCAACGTGTCTACCAACAGCAGCTATGAAGGCCTTCCCATAATGCATCTGTTTTGCTTCACATTTTTTTTTATAATTACAAGAAGCACAGAGTGAAAATTAGAACTTAATCTATCCACAAATATGGCACTTCGGGGGGGGGGGGGGGGGGGGGGGGGGGGGGGGGGTGTTCTCACATGCCTTCACTATTGGGATGGTTCCGGCCTCTAAGACCTCATTTCTTCGCACCTAGCCACTACCCCCCCCCCCGCCCGCTTTATGTCCTGCTCTCTTTATCGCTGTTCCAGTGCCCCCATTTTAGGACCATTTCAGTTCCAGAGACCCTACTTTTCATGTCCAAAGCATATTCTATCTAACTATCTAAACCAAACTGGTCTTTGAAAACACCTCAAAAATAGCTGGAAATTGAGGGAAATTGCAGCTTATTTTTTGAAATTTTGGGAAAGCGTTTCCAGAGACCCCCTTTTTGGGCCGCAAATACTCGGAGCCTCAATTTGTGAAATCCAGGCGGCAACATACTACCCAAAAAAAAAAAAAGTTGAGGACCCCCGGGGCACTCTTCGAATGTGTAACATCCTCCCAATAATTTGCTATGTGGTTGGCATTTGATTTCATTCGTATAGGTATGTTTTCATCTCATTTTTAACAAATCAGTTGACATGACAGGAAATAAAAACCTTGTTATTACTTTTACTAAGGGCTCCTAACAAAAAGTACACACCGCAGATCCTACTCGCGGTGTAACCCAGAGCCTTAGGCTACTCATTTTCCTTTTGATCCTACTCTCCTCCCCTGTAACCCCTTTGCCAGTTCCCGTACTTTTCTTCTGTCGTATTTGCTCCACCCTCCCATCCCTTTTCTCTGAAATGTGGGAAATTGACCCTAAACTTTACTCTCTTACCTCAGTTGTAAGGAACCCTTCAATAGTGATATTTTAGGTAAATTAAAGTTTGAAAATTTCATCTGAAAGCATTAAATTCCTTCCAAAAACATGAAATACCTATTTTTTTCATCTTTCCCACTTCGTCACCTCGCGATTTTCCTGCAATGGGCGTCGCCATTTTGTTTCTACTTCGGAAATATCGGGAGGTCGGGCCAAAAAGAAAATGACTTCGACTTGGTGGTCTATGAATCAGATGTTTGTCACGTGGCATCTGTTTTGATAGTTTAGGAGTTTTTCCCTTTGTTTTGATACCAATACAAGTTGTGTTGGACTCCTAAAAAAATCGATATCGTCTCTTCTCAATTTGCGCAATTGAACGGCTAGTTTTTTGCCAAATTTGGAAGGTAAAAGTACAAATTTCATTCTCCATGAAGGAGGTTTTGATTCACCGTCTCTATCACAATCAAAAAGAAAATTCAGACTTTTATTTAGCCCGAATTCATAAAAAAATGTACGTAACTGTGTGTCTGCCAATAGTCCGCCAATAGCTTTTTCTTTTATCTCTTACTCTCTTTGGTCCTTCCATATATTGCTCCGGATCGGCACAAAGTGAGTTTCTTAAATGATTTCTTATGCCCTTGAAAACCGGACACTGGTAAAAATTACTGCTTTCCTATGTAACGTAGACTAGTTTGAACTTCATGATCAGTTCAATGGGGGGGGGGGAGGCATTGATGGTGCTGGCGCCGGCCCACCACGTAGCCAGGTGGATAGACTTAAGTTTTGTTGGCTGGCCCCATTAATGATATTTTTGGTTTGTCGCTCACTGCTCAGGACACATGATTAGGTGTATGATTATCATGATTGTTTTAGTGATTGGTTGGTTGATTGCTTGATGCCATTAGAGATGATAGTTTGGTTTTGTTACTGCACATGCCAGTCACAGATTAGTGGGATGACTTATCATGATTTTATTGTATTGGTTTGGGTGATTTGTTTGTGATAACTACGGCTAAGTATGGTATGTCCCATTTAGGGTGTGATTTTCGGCTGATTGAAATACCCTGTTACCATGGGTAGATTGTGACGTGGTAGCCTTTGTATCTTGATTTTGTTTTGATACAATGGTTTAAAAGTTAATGGCAATTAATTTTGCTTTGTGAGAGCATTGCTTGTTTAAACTACTTGGACTGGTTGCAACTTTGCTTTGTATTCAGAATGTCTAGTTCAGAAGATGAAGTTTATGAACTTATGAAGGCCTCTTATCATGGAGCCCAAGACTAAAAAGGAAGGGTGCAGGATTACTTTTGCTCCCATAAGGCCAAGAAAATTTGATTCTTAGTTTTCCTGTTGGAGAAGCGCATCAAGATTGGCCGCTGTGGCAAATATTTCATTATTTGTGAGAATATTTTTTTCTTGAAAACTTAATAACAAAAACATATTTTCAGTTCCTCAAATATGCAAGGCCTCTCTTCCTGTTCATTTAGCAGTTTTTACCGGTGTGAGGGGGTGTCACAGTATACATTAATAATGATTTGTCTCCAGATTTTTTTGTCCCGATTGTCATAAATAACTATGGTGCCAAAAAATTCTTGAAACTGATTTATTAAAGTTTTGAAAGAATAAACTCACAAATACCCCTGTTTTTGGTTAGTAGGCACTTGTAAACTTTGTTTATGTAACAACTAAAGGTTTGTAAGAATTCAAGATGCCTTTAGGCTTTAGATGTAATAATGCAATACAGTAAAATAATGAAATGACCGTAAATAATGAATAAATGAAATCGGACCTCACTCGTCGGCTTTAAAAATCCTCTACAGGAAACTAGATCAACTTCCATTGGCCTAAAGGCTGGTAACAATGTACAATGAATTTTCGAAGGTTGACCAACAGAAGACGGTAACTCAACACTGAAATAATATTAAAGAATTTCTTTTACTGTTTTCTGCTGTACCTACTGCTTTGAGAAATGTGATAGAATGTTTAATATTTTCTACTAAGCAAACCAATTCATTACTCAAAATGTAAACATCCTCATAAGCTCATATATGTACTGTAAGCAACATATAACTTTAGTAAAAAAAGAACACTTTTTTAATTATGAACAGCCGAAAAATTAAAGAAATCTATATTTTTTTTCAGTGCGGATTTACGTCCGCGTTGGTCCACCCTCGCTTTAATTAAGCAATTTTTTTTTCATAGGCTTCTTAACACAATTAAAAAGTTTTAGATCTCAAAATTGTCAGTTTTTCATAGGTAACAATTTCTTTTTATACCAAGCCTAATGTCTTTTGGGGTCCAAAATAAACCTTTAATCAGTTCAACTTCATAGTGTAGATCCATTATCTAAAAAAAGAGCTATTAACTGATTTCCAGTGATACAGTGATTGACAATTCAGGAAAAGGCAGTATGTGAAACTGGTGTGATAATAGCAATGGATTTTTTGAAATTTAAACTCCAACGAGTCCTCCTCGAGCTATAATTGCATAAACTCCACTATCCTTTTAAGATATTGATGGTTTAAGCACCAATGAATTTCCCTTTTACCAATGCTTTCCAATGATACCAATCTTGATGGGGGTTTTAATGACGAAATCCAAAACCGATTGAAAGTCCCTTACGTGATGCAGTATTGAGCATTACCTACAAAACTGAGTACTTTGCCGAAGTACAACAGCCACGGTGGATAGCAGCATTTTTCTACTCATTAGACTCAGCCTATAGTTTACTTACTTACTCTGCAGTGCCTGTTCGTGCCTGACAGGTAGCCACCAGTGGCCCCGCAAACATTCCATTGTTGTTTACCAGACGACTTTCTGATACATTTTCAAGCTAGGTAACATCTATAATTGAGGTGAGCATAATCACCAAAAACCCTATTACATTTTGTGGTAAAACTACAAAACGTATACCATATGTGACCAAAATGTTAAAGGTGCAACGAAGATTTCACAACAGGTGTCCCTAAAAAAATCAAAAGTTCTGATTTTTTGCCCTGATGTAACAGCGTTCCATTAAAATATCCCCATCTGAAGGATTAAGCTGGATGTTTCCTTTGGTACAAAAATGGTTAAATTTCTAATTTCGTATAGGAGGCCTATGTTTTCCACTGAAATATAAGCAAATCAAAAATCAACACCTTTTTCTCTCTTTAAGACAGTTCTGTAGCATAATACAAGGTAGAAATCTATTGAAGTGTCTAATCATATGAAATTACTATTGTGGACGCAAATATTTGGGGTGCCTCAAAAAATCTCCCGCTCTTTGCCACCGTTAATAAATGCATATGAATAAACAATTACTAAAATAGCACAACAGAGCTCAAAGCTCATTGCATGAGAGTACCCAATTTATGTACTCCCGCCGGGGGTGCCTAGTGGTTAAGCTACGCGTGTGTAGCTAGGTGGATGATTATACCGGTGCATCTTTATAACCGTCCCAATCCCCCATGCATGACCACCAAGTGAAATTCATGTATCACGATTTTTTTCCTGGTTCTTCAGGGTCACCCCTCAACAAATCTTCAGCCATTCGCGTAGGCAGCAGAGACTAAGATTTAAACCACCACCCCCGTATTCCCAACGCCATTTGTATGCTGTCACAGCACATCGCGTCCCCACCTGAACCCAACCAAAATTTGGGAGCGCATTGCTCCATAAGCAACAGTTACAGTGGCACGGTATTTTAGCTCATAATGCATCAGTGACAACACAAAAAAATTAATTGTTTTCTGTTAATTTTCATAGTAACGGAATAGTTTTGAAACAAGCGGCGGAAATATTCCATATGCCCCCAGTCCAGGCTATGAGGAATTCGGCAGCCTTTGATGGAATCAACCATCCGCGATAATGTGCAGAATTTGTGGGGAGGGGGATTAGGAACTTCTGCCCAAGTGGCTCTCAAACCACTAGTGGTGTCGCCTGTGTTTGCAATCCACCTTTCTTTCACTCCTAATTTTATAACTTAACCTCATATTACCGTTGACCCTTACAAAGTGACCCTTACCTTATTATGATATGAAGGTACCCATGTTGCATGTACAGTTCAGTTTGGTTGCAATTGGACTTCAACTTGTCAAAATTATGGCCTTTGATGATTGTTTTCCACAGCCCATTTTATTCACTTGATATTATGACCTTTGACTTTGGTTGTGACCCTTGACTTCATGCTCATATAAAATTTCCCCAAGGGGATCTATGACCCAAGTTCCTGTATCAATTGGATGGCCACGTCAACAGAAAATTGAAGACTGAGTAGTGCCTCCTGCAAGTCCTTGCAGGTGACATAAAAAAAAATGGCAATCGTAAAAGGCATGGCAGACCCAAATTTAATGTCAACTATAATTTTGGCGGTTCTCTGCTTTCGCCGTCGCTATATTTAAAGAATTTACGCTGTGGGCCCCGCCTATGACCTTTTACCTTGGCGTGTGACCTTTTACCTCATCAACATATGAGGGATTCCTTGGTGCAACACTATGCACAAGTTCGGTTCCCATTAACTCAACTTTTTTTCAATTAGGTCAATTTTCCATTTTTAGTAAGCCTATTTTCAAGTTGACCTCACATATCTTTGACCTGGCACCTGACATTGACCTCATCAACATATAGGGATCCCTTGGTGCACCTATGACACAAGTTGGTTCCAATTGAACTTCACAACACTTCAACTTTTTCACTGATGTCAATTTAAAAAAAAAAACCAACCTTTATTTTAGTGACACACACCACACACACACACAGCCACATACATATACGCACAACTGATTGCTAATTGGTCCTATAGTAGAGTATCGGGCGACCCACAAAAAAAAGCAAAAATCAGAACTCAAGATAGAAGCATATCTGAGATGAATCTTCCTTTATTTGTTAGATGAGAATTAAAATAATATTTGCTTGTTTAATCAAATTATGCAAATTGGCTACTTAAAATATTTTGCCACTAAAATCCCTCCTATTCCCAATACCTCTTGCCATCCTACCATCCGAGTTTTGTCACTATAGTCCAGGGGTGTCCCAACCTTTCCAACCTGCGGCCCGCGGGCCATTTGGCGGCCCGCCAAGAGCTCATATGCGGCCCGCGAGGTACTTCCCAGAAAAAACAAATGCATAATTATCTCAAATAATAGATTTTTAAAAATGTCATTTGAAGTTTCAATTTTCCTCAATCGAAAACCGAACTTCTCCTAAAATTGTTGGAAAATTTAGTCACTTTCACCTCAAGATATTCTGAAAACCAAATTGTCTAAAAATTGTGGGAAAATTAGTCCCATTTCCTCAAAGTGAGCCATTATTTCTATTTCTTGCCCATTTGCTAAATGAGACTCAACATTTCCTTCTTTGGAAAAATGACAATTTGTGATAATTTGGCCCAAAATCTGCATCTCTGTCTGGTGTAGCTAATGGATCCATTCGGCAAAAATTGGTTATATATAGATATGGATCCTCTTCCAGACTCTCGTAGGCATATCACAATAAGCACACACCGTCCATTACTTGCTCGCGCCCGCGTAGTCTTGGATTCAAAAATGCTTCCGTCTGCGTCAAAAAGAGGTTGGACAACCCCTGCTATAGTCCATACATAACAAATTCCAATAATAGTTATTCAATCTTTCAAACAAAATGTCATATATAATTGCATATTATGCAAATTAGCTTCTTAGACAAAATTTTCCTCCCCTCAAAATCCAATCAGGACCACCCCTTTTGTCCTACATCTGCCAGTTTTTGAGAAATGTGATATAATGTTTAATATTTTCTACTAAGCAAATCTATTCATTACTCAAAATGTAAACATCTCATAAAGCTCATATATGGTACTGTAAGCAAACATATAAACTTTAGTAAAAAAAGAACAATTTTTTAATTATGAACAGCAGAATTAAAGAAATTCTTTAATATTTTTTTCAGTGCTGAGTTACGTCCTTCTGTTTGTCAACCCTCGATTTATATTAAGCAATTTTTTTTTTCATTAGGCTTCTACCACAATTATAAAAGTTAGATCTCAAAATTGTCAGTTTTTCATAGGTAACAATTTCTTTTTATAACCAAGCCTAATGTCTTTTGGGGTCAAAATACCTTTAATCAGTTCAACTTCATATGGTGTAGAGTTCCATTATATAAAAAAAGAGCTATTAAATGATTTCCAGTGATACTAGATGATTGACATTCATGAAAAGGCAGTATGTGAAACTGGTGTGATAATATGCATGGATTTTTGAAATTTACCAACTCAAACGAGTCACTCCTCGAGCTATAAAATGGCATAACTCCACTATCCTTTAAGATATTGAGCTGGTTTAAGCACCAATGAATTTCTCTTTTAACAAGCTTTCCAATGATACCAATCTTGATGGGGGTTTGATGACGAAATCCAAAACCGATTGAAGTCCCTACTTGATGCAGTATTGATGCAGTACCTACAACTGAGTACTTGCGAAGTACACAAGCCACTGGGTGGATAGCAGCTATGTTTACTCAGTAGTACTCATCCTATAGTGTACTCTGCAGTTGCCTGTTAGGTGCCTGACAGGTAGGCCACCAGTGGCGCCAAACATTCCATTGTTGTTTACGACTTTCTGATCATTTTCAAGCTAAGTAACATCTATAATTGAGTTGAGCATCACCAAAAACTCCTATGACATTTTGTGTAAAAACATACAAAACGTATACCATATGTGACCAAAATGTTAAAGGTGCAACGAGAGATTTCACATATCAGGTGTCCCTAAAAAAATCAAAAGTTCTGATTTTTGCCCTGATGTAAAGCTTTCCATTAAAAATATCCCCATCTGAAAGGATTAAGCTGAGAAATGTTCCTTTGGTACAAAAATGGTTAAATTTCTAATTTTGTATAGGAGCCTATGTTTTCCACTGAAATATAAGCAAATCAAAATCACCCTTTTTCTCTCTTTTAAGACATTTCTGTAGCATAATACAAGGTAAGAAATCTATTGAGTGTCTAATCTATATGAAATTACTATTGTGACGCAATATTTGGGTGCCTCAAAATCTCTCGTTGCACCTTTAAATAATGGATAAAATTACTAAAATAATCACACAGAGCTCAAAGCTCATTTGCATGGGAGTACCCACGTAGGTACTCCCGCGTGGGGTGACTAGTGGTTAAGCTACTGCGTGTGTAGCTAGGTGGATGATTACCGTGCATCTTTATGACCGTCCCAGATCCCACCATGCAGTGACAACCAAAGTGAAATTCATGTATACATTTTCTGCAGGGTCACCCGCAACAAAATATGCAGCCATTCGCGTAGGCAGCAGAGACTAAGATTTTTAACCACCACCCCCGTATGCACACGCCATTTGTATGCTGTCACAGCACGCTGTCCACACTGAACCCACCAAAATTTGGCGGCGCATTGCTACATAAGCACAGTTACAGTGGCACGGTATTTTAGCTCATAATGCATCAGTGACACACAAAAAAAATTACTTGTTTTCTGTTATTTTCATAGTAACTGAATAGTTTTGAAACAAGCGGCGGAAAGAGTTCCATATGCCCCCAGTCCAGGCTATGATGAATTCTGCAGCCTTGATGGAATAAACCACAGCATAAGGTTGCAGAATTTGTGGGGAGGGGGACTTATGGAACTTATGCCCAAGTGGCTCTCAAACCACTAGTGTCGCCTGTGTTTGCAATCCACCTTTCTTTCACTCCTATTTTATAACTTAACCTCAGATGACCTTTGACCCTTACAAGTGACCCTTGACCTTATTATGATATGAAGGTACCCATGTTGCATGTACAGTTCAAGTTTGTAATAAAATTGGATTGATTCAGCCCAAATTTATTGGTCGAGCTATGAGTTGCAAAAATATTGGGCGAGACGCAGTCGAGCCCAATATTTTAAAACTCATAGCGAGACCAATAAATATTGGGCGAAAATCATCCAATTTTATCATTATCATGCGTAGGATCCGATATTATCGCGTATCGGACACCTCAAAGCATGATAATGGTTGCAATTGGACTTCAACTTGTCAAATTATGGCAATTTGATGTTTTCAGCCCATTTTATAACTTGATATTATGACCTTTGACTTTGGTATGTGACCCTTGACTTCATTATCATATAAAAGTTCCCAAGGGGCATCTATGACCCAAGTTCTGTAGCAATTGGATGGCCACATTTTTTTTTTTTTTTTTTTTTAAGGTTGCAGAATTTGTGGGGAGGGGGACTTATGGAACTTATGCCCAAGTGGCTCTCAAACCACTAGTGTCGCCTGTGTTTGCAATCCACCTTTCTTTCACTCCTATTTTATAACTTAACCTCAGATGACCTTTGACCCTTACAAGTGACCCTTGACCTTATTATGATATGAAGGTACCCATGTTGCATGTACAGTTCAAGTTTGGTTGCAATTGGACTTCAACTTGTCAAATTATGGCAATTTGATGTTTTCAGCCCATTTTATAACTTGATATTATGACCTTTGACTTTGGTATGTGACCCTTGACTTCATTATTATATGACGGTTCCCAAGGAGCATCTATGACAAAAGTTCTAAAGCAATTGGATGGCCACACACAGCGGTCAACAGAATTAAAGGACTGGTAGGCCTCCTGCAAGTCCTGCAGGTGCACATAACAATGGCATGTACCATGGCTGGCATACCATTCACTGTACAACTAGAATTTTGCGGTTCGCTATCTCGGCTTTCGCGCTCGCTATAATTTAAAGAATATAAGCTGTGGGCGCGCTCTATGACCTTTGACCTTGGCATTACTTTTACTCATCAACATATTAGGGATCCGCCTTGGTTGCACCTATGACACAAGTGCGGTTTCCAATTGACTCAACTTTTCAATTAAAGGTCATTGTACATTTTTTAGCCTATTTTTTCAAGTTAGAAACTCACATGATTCTTTGACCTGGCACTGACATTTTGACCTACACATATGAGGGGATCCGTGTCCCTATGACACAAGTTTGGTTCACAATGGAACTTCAACTTTTCCACTGAGGTCAATTTTTAAAAAAAAACCCTTTTCTTTTAGTGACACACCACACACAACACACACCACACACACATACATCCACACATAATACGCACTAACGGAATTGGGGGGCCTAAGTGGTCCTCCATCTTATAGCTGCGACCCACAACAATCAGAAACTCAGATAGAACATAGCGGAGAATCTCCTTTATTTGTGTAGATGAGAATTAAAATAGATTTGCTTGTTTAATCAAATTATGCAAATTGGCTACTTAAAAAAAATAGTTTGCACTAAAATCCACTCTGTCAAGAACCCTCCTTGCCATCCTATACCCTCCAAGTTTTTGTCACTATAGTCCAGGGGTGTCCACCCTGCGGCCCGCGGGCCATTTGTGGCCCGCCAAGAGCTCATATGCAGCCCGCGAGGTACATCCCCCCCAGAAAATCAAATGCACTAATTATCTCAAATATAGATTTTTAAAAATTCATTGGAATTATTTTCAATTTCCCTCGCTCCTCAATCTGAAACCGACTTCTCTAAATTGTTGGAAAATATTCCAATTTCATCATCTGAAACCAAAAATTTTTCTAAAATTGTGGGAAAATTAGTCCAATTTCCTCAAAGTGATCCATTTCTTTCCAAATTTGCTAAAAAGATCACATTTCTTTGGAAAAAATTCGAAAATGGACAATTTGTTGATAACTTTGCCCCAAAAATCTCATCTCTCTTGTGTACTATGGACTCCCATTCGCAAAATTGTACTACTATAGCAATGGATCCTACTTCCAGACTCCTCGTAGGCATGTCACAATCAAACTTAGACACCCGTATTACTTGCTCGTGACCCGTGGTAGTCGTGGATTCAACAAATGCGTCCTCTGCGTCAAAAAGGTTGGACACCCCTGCATAGTCCCTCAAACTCCAAATAAATATTTATTCAAATCTTTCAAACAAAATGCAATATAATAATAGTGCAGATTATGGCAATTAAGCTCTTAGACAAATTTTCCCTCCCTTCAAAAAGCCAATCAGACAAGAACCTTTTGTCCTATCTGCCAATTTTGACACTACAGCCCACCGCAGAAAGTCTAGACATCGTTTTAACATACCAAATTGTCACCATTATTAGCTAGCTCACACTTGGAATCTTGAAACAATAAGCCATGAAAGCCTAATGCAAATGGCCTATATTAACTGGGGTAAGTTCCATGTTTGCTCGTAATTGTCTATTCATAATCAGCAACTACAAATCAGGGGGTGTAGGACATGCTCGATTTGGGCATTTGGGATTTCCAAATGGTAATTTATGGAATTCTTATGTGCATTTTCTTTGGCAGCCTTGGTCCCAGTGACGTTACAAAATCACCTCTTAAACCGTCGTTCAATAAATCTTAGTAATATCATGGTAATTTTGGAAAAAATTATTGACTTCAATTCAAAATCCTTCGGGGTTAGTGGATTAACCCCACTGCACAACAGTGTAATTTCCAATAAGGCGACGAAAAAAGAAAACCCTGTTTTACGGGCGAGCGGACCTTTCGAGTAGGGTCGGTCGGTCGGGCGATTTTTTTCTTTTTTAATTTTTTTTCTTTTCTGGAGCTCAAAATTGGCCTAAAATAGCCCCAAAATCTGAAAAATCAATAGAAAAAATGAGAAAAAAAAATTGCCAAAATTGATAAATTTGGGCTAAAAACAGGCTGATTTTACATGATTTTGGGAAAAACTAAAAAAAAAAAAATTCTGCAAACCTGAAAAATCAGGGTCGGTCGGGCCCGTAAAACAGGGTTTTTTTTATTTTCGTCGCCTAACGGTCATTTAGATTTAAATATTTGTGACCAGATATAGCCTTTAGCCGAGTCTCCATCCAATACGCGTAAGAACGCCCTTCTAACGTTAAGTCTTTGAAATAGACTAGCATTCGGGTCATGCCGGATGTTGATGCTGATTGAAATCACTGTTGCTGTTAGGATAGCATGTCCTACCCCTGCTGCAAATACCTGTTTCCTGTAGAGGGCAGCCTTTGGTTAGAATGTACAGAGCAGACCAAAGGTGTCCAAGCCTTTTTCAATGCAGCAACAGCCCATTGAATTAAAATAGGTGCAGTAATGCAAACATCAAACTGCAGTTGATTTTGGCAGTTTGATGTAGGTGACAATATGTGCTCCCATGGCCCCTACACGGGCTCATACATTGCACTTTTTTCCCAATATGCATACAATATACACACCCAGTTTCTTCACTGGAGTACCTGTGAAGTAGCAGCAGAGTAACCACCCGCATGGGTACCACATTGCCGGCCATAAAAGTGGGTAATCATGCACCTAGTACCTTAAAGGAGAACCTGTACTAAGAATTTATATAATATACGCTATAAAATAATTATTGAACACATATCGAGTGGTTTCATGAAAAATTTTTTTTTTTTTTTTTTTTTATTAGCTAGCTCACATTGGAAGCTTGAAACAATAAGCCATGAAAGCCTAATGCAAATGGCCTATATTAACTGGGGTAAGTTCCATGTTTGCTCGTAATTGTCTATTCATAATCAGCAACTACAAATCAGGGGGTGTAGGACATGCTCGATTTGGGCATTTGGGATTTCCAAATGGTAATTTATGGAATTCTTATGTGCATTTTCTTTGGCAGCCTCGGTCCCAGTGACATTACAAAATCACCTCTTAAACCGTCATTCAATAAATCTTAGTAATATCATGGTAATTTTGGAAAAAATTATTGACTTCAATTCAAAATCCTTCGGGGTTAGTGGATTAACCCCACTGCACAACAGTGTAATTTCCAATAACGGTCATTTAGATTTAAATATTTGTGACCAGATATAGCCTTTAGCCGAGTCTTCATCCAATACGCGTAAGAACGCCCTTCTAACGTTAAGTCTTTGAAATAGACTAGCATTCGGGTCATGCCGGATGTTGATGCTGATTGAAATCACTGTTGCTGTTAGGATAGCATGTCCTACCCCTGCTGCAAATACCTGTTTCCTGTAGAGGGCAGCCTTTGGTTAGAATGTACAGAGCAGACCAAAGGTGTCCAAGCCTTTTTCAATGCAGCAACAGCCCATTGAATTAAAATAGGTGCAGAAATGCAAACATCAAACTGCAGTTGATTTTGGCAGTTTGATGTAGGTGACAATATGTGCTCCCATGGCCCCTACACGGGCTCATACATTGCACTTTTTTCCCAATATGCATACAATATACACACCCAGTTTCTTCACTGGAGTACCTGTGAAGTAGCAGCAGAGTAACCACCCGCATGGGTACCACATTGCCGGCCATAAAAGTGGGTAATCATGCACCTAGTACCTTAAAGGAGAACCTGTACTAAGAATTTATATAATATACGCTATAAAATAATTATTGAACACATATCGAGTGGTTTCATGAAAAAACAGAATTATACTAACCATAAAAATGAATTACAACATTTTGTCTGACCACGCGCTATTTGAAATTCGCGCTAGTGTATATGGGATATGTTACGTGTTATGCAATACGGACGGTACAGTAGCGTCATACACCTTCACCAGTGACGCTTTCATAATGTGTATTTCCTATGGCACATATGACGCAAACATGCCGACGGTATCGCATAACACGTTATACACTAGCGCGGTTTTTAAATAGCGCATGGTCAGACTAGATGGTTTGAAGTCATTTTTATGGTTAAAATAATTTTGTTTTTCGATGAAACCACTCTATATGTGGTCAATAATTATTTTATGGAATATACTGCATAATATTATTCGTTGTACGGGTTCTCCTTTAACCACTAGTGGAGTACTTTTGTGGATGCTCCCATGCAAATTAGCTTTGAGCTCTGTGTTATTATTTTAGTAATCTTATCTATTATTTAACATCACATGCATTATCATTGTTTTGCACAAAATGTCATATTATAAGGGTTTTTGGTTAAGCTGAACTCAAATATATATGCTACTAAATTTGAATATGGTCAAAAAGGAGGACACAACAATGGAATGTTTGGTGCCCTCTATGGGCCAAAGTGTTGCCTACTATACTCTGGGCCATAATTTCTTGGACATAACAAACGCGCACGTTGCTCGTTGCGTGTACGTGCAACACGACGGTGCGCCGTTTTGGTGGGGAAGCGGGCGTACATTCTAAACTGTCCTCCAAGAAATTATGAGCCAGAGTATAGGCAGCGAGAAGGGAAGTACCTGCAAAGGTACTCCAGAGTAGCTGCATAGGTACTCCACTACTAGTGACCTACCTGGGTACCTGTCAGTCACTTAGCAGGCAACGGCAGGGTACACTATATTATGGGTATATGAAAACATAGCTGTTATGCACCAGTGGCTTGTGTACTTAGCAAGTACTTAGTTGTAGATACTGCATCAATAATACATCAAGGGGGTACCCTTGGAGTAGAGCTAAGAGTACACATGGAGTAGCCTAAGCTAAGGTTTACACTGTGAGTAAGACTCTGGCTGGTAGGTCATAAAAACTCTTTCAGTGCAATAATTCTACAACTCCCAAGGGAATGAGGAAATATTACTTGATAACATAACAGACTTTTTGGTCAAAATTTTGTGATTACAAGTCAAACCAATGGTGACGGCAAAGTGTAGGATTTCTTGGATGCTCCATACTCCCATCCCTGGCACAGAGTATCCAGTGTATTTGTCTATCAATGTCTACTGCAAGCACAGCTGTAGCCTTTCATCAAGGCGGTGCGCTTTATTTTTATTTCCTACCGTCCCTGTACACGATGTGGTATAGCGCCCTCTCACGGCGAGTCTCTTGCACATCGCCTTTCCGCATTTATTTTGTGCTTTATTTTTCTTTATTTTGGGGGATAAATCTTCCGTAACTTTCCTGGGAAATAATTGGGCGATACAGACTAAGGCGCCGTAAGAAAGCGGTCAAAAAATGTGATACTACCATCTGGCGGCATATTGTTTTGTGTTACTGTCGGGTATTTGTCTTGTGGTTAAAGAAAGGGTTCAGTTGAAAGACAATCTTAGCACAAGCAATCAGAGAGTAGGTACAATCTCCCATTATGATGACCGCATAATACTTTGATTGACACATTATGCTTGCACAGAACTATCCCTATTTGCAAAAGGACACCTCGCTCCGATTGGCCGAAGGCTTCGCCTTCGACATGCGCCTCCGGCAATATTGGTTGACTCACAGTTGAGGCATCTATGACAAAGACTAGCGCAGCTGCCACCTGCTATGCATTTGTACAAGTCTTACACTAATTTTAATTCTTTGTAGCATTTGCACAAAACTACCAAAAATCTTGTGCAGAATTTACAAAATTGTTTTAGCATTTTTCTTTCAATTTTTGTATTTCATTTTTTTTTTTTTTGGTTTTGCTCTTGTGGTTAACATTAAACAAAGAAATTGCTAATTTTAAGTCACTCATTTGACACTTTAAAAAAAAAACCTGATACATAATAAATTAAACTGGCAACACAAACTTTTCCCAGAAGAGGTATACTATTTTTAGTAGGTACGTTTGCCCAGATTTTCAAACATGGGATTATGGAAGTGATTTTGGGATATAACTTTGGGTCTCAGAACTCAATTTGTGCTAGTTTTGGCACAAGCAAGGACTTTACAGCTTAAAGGTGCAACAAGAGATTTGTTAAGCACCCAAATATTGTGTCATAATAGTAATTTCATATAGACTAGACACTCAATAGATTGTTTAACTTGTATTTGGCTACAGAAACACCTTAAAAGAAAGAAAAATGGTGATTCTGATTTGCTTATATTTAAGAAATAAAGGGTGATGCAGTATCCTTTATGGGCAAATAATGTGTCCGAAGTCGGAAAAAAATAAATAATGGACGAGGCGCAGCCGAGTCCATTATTTTATGTTTTTCCGGCCGAGGATACATTATGAGCCCATAAATACTTCAAACCCTTTATTTCTATTCTATTACCAAAAACACAGTGATATAATGAGAAAATGCATTCGCGACCCATTATTGCAGAATAATGGGCAGTAAACTGACCAATTAGAATGCTGCATTTTCAATAATGGGCAGCAGCGGTAATAGAATTCAATATAAAACATAGGCTGAATTTTGTATTTGCTCCTATACAAAATTAGAAATTTCAAAATTTGTGTATCAAAGAAACATTTCTCAGCTTAATCCTTTCAGATGGGGTTATTTTTTATGGAAAGCCCGCCGTACATCTGGGCAAAAATCAGTACTTTAGATTTTTTGAGGGACACCTGATATGTGAAATCTCTCGTTGCACCTTTAATTTCCATCACATTTTGAGGTATTTGACTCCCTGAGGTCTAGTATCTTTCACTATCTCTGATTGGCTCATTATATGATATAACTTGTTATAACCAATCTATCAAAACAGACCTTTTGTATTTTTGTACAAACCTTAAGGCCATTTCCTACCCTGTCTCTGATTGGATAAATACATCAAATAACCCAATGAATAACCAATGAAATCGGCCGGTAGACCTTTAGGCATTTCTTACCATGTCTCTGATTGGATAAATACATCATATAACCCAATGAATAACCAATGAAATCGGCCGGTAGACCTTCAGGCATTTCTTACCCTGTCTCTGATTGGATAAATACATCATATAACCCAATGAATAACCAATGAAATCGGCCGGTAGACCTTTAGGCATTTCTTACCATGTCTCTGATTGGATAAATACATCACATAACCCATGAATAACCAATGAAATCGGCCGGTAGACCTTTAGGCATTTCTTACCATGTCTCTGATTGGATAAATACATCATATAACCCAATGAATAACCAATGAAATCAGCCGGTAGACCTTCCTCAGGCATTTCTTACCATGTCTCTGATTGGATAAATACATCAAATAACCCAATGTATAACCAATCAAATCGGCCGGTAGACCTTCAGGCATTTCTTACCATGTCTCTGATTGGATAAATACATCAAATAACCCAATGAATAACCAATGAAATCGGCCGGTAGACCTTCAGGCATTTCTTACCATGTCTCTGATTGGATAAATACATCATATAACCCAATGAATAACCAATCAAATCCGCCGGTAGACCTCAGGGAGTTAAAGTAAAATCGGGACAAGAATGGTTTCTTAAAGGTACATTTTGGGTTTCCAGCACCTTCTGTTTTATTTAGAGAATAAAGGTATGATTTTGGGAACCGGTACTCTCTTTACGACGAATTGAACCCAAGGCGATACCATTATTTTAAGTGGGAAACCCTTCTTCCACGCAAAAATAATGGTATCGCCGGGTTCAATTCGTCGTAAAGAGAGTACCGGTTCCCAAAATCATACCTTTGTTCTCATTCTTAAACAGCTTTATCATTTAAGGTCATCTTTAACTCAATTCGTGATGCTTTAGTTTTAATACAACAAGGGACTGACACACCCAGGTTGACAACAATCGCACACAACCACGTTGAAAGCAATGATCATACGCAACGAGGACGCAATGTTTGGCAGGCCCGCGGGAACGTAGCAAAACGCAGTATGCCGCAGAGCGCTTCGACCTAAAAATAACTCAATACGCAGCGCGTACTACATGGGTTCAATCATGCGAATTGAACGCGGGCATCAGCCAATGAAATTGTTACATTTTCACAAGCTGTTTAAGAATCTGGTTCACTAGATATTCTGAGAAAAGCTATTCACAAAGTTTAGTTGATTCCGATATTGCCGGTTTGTTTTTGTTGTTTTGAGCAATTGCTTGTTTCGCATGGTCCCATTAGGCCACCGTGCTGTACATTCGGTCCATATGAATATTATAATCTTTTCCTGGAGATAGCCAAGAGCGCCCCTCCTACCATTAAGTCTTGGAAATAGACTAGCACTGGTGTGGGGGTGGTGTGCCGAGATGTTGAGCGGATTGATTCATTGTTCATGTTAGGATGGCATAACCTACCCCATGATGAAAATACAACATTCCTGTAGAGGGCAGTCTTGGTTAGAATGTAAAGAGCAGATGTGGGGACAAGCTTCCTTTCATGTAGCAACCGCCAAATTTAATCCAGTCTTTATAGGGAGGCGGGCAAAACCCTAATATCCATTGACAAAACTGCATCTCATGATATAAAAAGTGCCCATCGGGTTAGTCTATGACCATAAGAAACATTCCTAGGGTGGACAGTGTTTCAATCAGCTGCCACGGGGGGGGTGTTCCGATGGTAAGTTACTATGGGGTCAAAGTTTTAAACTGCTCCAAATCTAGTGTGTATAAGCTCAAATTATTCCTTAGGTAACCAGGAGTAAAAAAGTCAATTGATACATGCGTGTGGTGCCTCCTTTACAAGATAATGGGAAAATAGGATAAAGGTCATTTGTTTATTCACGAAAGGTCAACATTTGTAATACCAAGATTCTTTGTAAAAAATATCAAAAAAAATATTTAATTTTCCTGATTCAAAAATATGACTTTTAGTTTGCATAGGGTGGGTTCCCTTTAATAGGAGGGGTGTAATGCCCATCCCATAGAGTCCTAAGGGAAATTTGAACCATTCCAGTATAACAAGGAAGATAAGCAAAAATGCAAAAAAAGCATTTCATATTTGGAATCGGTTATCATAAAATTTCTAAAAAATATTTTTAACAAAGAATCTGGGTATTACAAACATTTGACTTTTTTCAATTAAAACAAATGACCTTATAGACTATTGCCCAAATATTTGGATAAGGGAAGCAACACACGCATGTGACCCAATTGATTTTTTTACTCCTGGTTCCCTAAGGGAATAATTTGAGCTAAATTACATTAGATTTAGAGCAGTTTTTACACATTTGACCCCCATAGTAACTTACCCCTCCTCTTGTAGGTCCCGGGCAGCATATTTTTTACGTGTCCACCCTGGGGTGTTTATTGTGATCCATACTACTATTGATGCAAAAATTTTTTTATAGATGCCAATGGCAGGTTGACCTGCCTGCCCCTAGGTATTAGGCATCAGTTGATTTTTTGTGTCGTTGACTCCATATTTCCCCCCAGAAAAAAATAATAAGCCAACACCCCGCCTCTTGTCAGAGAAAAAGACATCGGTCCTCGGCCAATTTGTGTCGCTTGCCATAGCGGTATTTGTGAATGATAGGCCGCACATGACCTTTGACCGTGATATGTGACCTTTGACCTCATAAACAAATAAGGGTTTACATGTAAACTCCATTATAAACAAGTTTGGTTCCAATTGCACCTTCAATTTCAATGAGGTCAACTTTGCATTTTCAGTCTATTTTAGTTTACAAATTGACCTCACATGATCTTTAACATTGGAATGTTGACCTTTGACAGCATCAACAAAGGGGAAGACCCAGGTTGTACCTGTGACCCAAAATTGGTTTAAATCCATCGAAAATTTTGGATTTACAGGCAATGCAAGGTTACCCTTTTAACAAACAACTGACATGCTTTAGGGCCGCGACACAAAAAAAACTGCTGGTCTGTGGACCACGTGGACCAGAGAAGGCACAAGACAGCTATTACGGCTACAATTAATAAGGGGCAAGGATGGTGTATATAAAACTGCACGGGGGGTTAGCGGTAAATTGACACAACTGCCCCAACCCCGACATCTAACCAATTATATTTCTTTCCCATCCCAAGGATATACAATGGTCACAATCTCTTGTAAAATTAACGAAAAAAATACATGGTTTGCTTACCTACATTCATGAGAATTGGCCATTTTCTAAGCAGAACAAAGAATAATAGTACTACATTGTGATATCTTTCTCGCACATCTGAGAAAAAAGGAACACATTGCATTAGAAATGGATACATTCAAATATATACACCGTTTTTCTCTAATAAACACTCAGAGGGTGTTGTGTTTGTTGCATTTTTGGAGAGGGGGCGATACGTTGAGGCGGTAATTTATTCTATTAAAAATTAAAATCATCACCTGAACCCTCTGAAAATATGGCAGTGCTGTAGACAGGCTATGTACATGGACGAAAGGGGGAACCACTTTTGGGTGTTATACTACTATTATACATGCATTAATGATAGGTTCCAAGAGCACATGTGGTTTCCAGTGGAAAACAAGTGCAGGATCTCATGATCAGTAGATTGTGAGTTCGGCTCCGCCGGGGGGGGACAATGGTGGTCTTGGGCAAGACACTTTATCTCGCTGTCTCAACTTCACCCCAGTTTTGTAAATGGGGAGCTGTTGGTGGAATATCATACTGGGCGCCGTTCTAATTGGCTGCCGAATTTTACAATATGTGAAAAAAATGTGATTTTATACTAGTGACAGCGGAATAAAATAATGTAAAAGCGCTTGAGACGTTGGGGTAAAGCCGCTATATAAATACTTGCATTTATTTTTGAGAAAGTGGCGTGGTCTAGCCGTTAGCAAGCTTACCTCTGGAGCAAAGGGATCGAATCTCAGTGGGACCACTGCTGGATTTAATTGGGAACTCAATTTGGGCTTTTAATTTGTATAAACACGTAGTGATTTTTAAAACCTGAATACCAATTTCTAATGGTTCATGTAAAATGGCCAAATGAACCATGAAAGCTTTGCACTACACATCGGGGGTGTTTTGTGTTGTGTTTGATTGTTTGCAATTATATGGCGCTGTTTTAAGCTGCTGCCTCAAGTTGCATTGTTTCTGCTAGTAATTACTAGTTGTAAAGTCTTTAGCAATTTGGCCTACAAGGCACGATTTTGAGTTCAAATCAACCGTGATTATGGATTATAGTTTAATACCTGCGCATTTACTTCTGCGGAGAAGAGAAAAAGGGACAAATCAATACACACACGCTTAGATTTTGAATGCACGAGCTCTGCAGGAGAGTGTGCATTGGACAAGCTGTCTCAAACTTAAGAGCAAGTGCATTGATTTGTTCCATTTTTCGAGCGCAAAATAAATATGCCGTTATTTAACCAATTTCATAAATATACAGGAAAAAAGAAACAAAAAAAGAATTTACTTAATTAGTGGATAAAACGTTGTTTTAAAAAAAAATATCATTTATCATGGAAATTAAAAAGAAATTACCCACTGAGAAAAAAATCAGTATGCGTGATGGCAAATGCATTTGAGAAGATCTTAGCAGACGCGGAGGTGCACGGACATTTTCAATCCACTCGCGCTACTACATGTTGCATATTTTGTTAACAGCTTCTCTGATTGCTGCTGTATATGTGTAAATATGCAGAGTGTATGGAATTACACCAAATTGACCGTAAAGGTTTTGCAATACACTTACAAAAGGTACCTCTGAGCTTACAGGGGTTGATGCCCACAATGGGCTGATGATGCTTAGCGGGCCTGAGAGAGCCAAAAAAACTTTCAATATTTGGATGAGCATTAAATTGGTTATCAAATGAATTTATAACATAATTATAAAGCTGCATAGAGGCAGTAGGGGGGTGCGACTAACTGAGAAACCTACAACGTAAAACATTTCTAAGAATCTTGGAAGTAAGAATGCTGTTTGCCATGTTGTATATTTAGAGAATAAAGTATTGTTTGTAGACTCTGCCTTGCAATCGATCATGTACATACAACACGGGTGACAGTATAATTTTTTAAAGTAGAACAACGAGGTGCGCCGAGTTGTTTTACGATGTAAAATCGTGCGTCGACCTGTGATATATGGCAAGGTTAGATACCGGCGGCAGAGGCTAAAAACAATACCGTTATTCTCATTCTTTAATGCAGGGGTAGCGCGAACTTGCGTTTTGTGCTCCCATCACCAATTTTTAACATCGGGACTTTGGAGACCCCTGAAATTGAACTTTCTATGCATTAAATAGTCAGTGGACCCCTTATTGGACGCCCAGTTTCGGATATTTTGGGTCCTAGAGCTAACCCCTGCTTTAACAGAACGCTTTATTATTCAAAATAAGAAGCTATATATCACTATTACCTAAAATTATGAAGATTTTACTCCACTATACCCCAGCTTTAGATCAGTCCATTGTTCTATGTGCCTTTGATGGCCCGACAGTGCGTACGTAGCGCATTGATGCTACCGCGCTTTACCAATTTGGATAATCGTCTCATGCCACATGGCTACGAACCATGAAATTGCATAAACAATCTCAAGTGTTTAAGAATATGTGGATTATTATACAGACCATGTCTTACTTACCACTACAAGACATTTGATAAAGGTTGTACTTGTCAACTTTTTGAATACACTTCCTTTGAGTCTCACAACTGTAATGAGAGTAAGAACATAAATGGTTTTAATTGGCGGTACTTATTTGTATTGCTGGAGAAAAGTTGAACAAACCGAGAGAACAATTTAAAGTTCTCTTTTATGTAATTAGTTTCATTTGAAGGACGACTTCTTCTGACTCCTTTCTAAAAAATCATATCCAGTGAATAACATCAATATCATCTTAAAGGTCCATGGCCCGATGGGTAATAGCCTCGTCCCCAGAAGCCCCAGATTTCACCGGAAGTGGTCACCATTTGGTATCAGAAGAAAGCTACTATTTTTCTTCTCATTTAACCCTGTGAAATCTTAGGGCTGAAGGATGTTTGGTTTGGATGTTATGAGCCGAAATTTGCCCCTTTTGGTCCACCAATATTATTTACAACAGTCCCTCTATGGCTACAAAATCATGTTTTTAGCTCTTGCAAATCAAAACGGATTGACATATCGTCACGACACTTTACAGTATGGGTTTTGAGTGAAGGCCATCTATCAAGATGAAAACTTCATATCCTTACATCGGTCCATCCCCCTTAATGGAGAAAACCCTTATTACAATCTGATATTTCAAAATCTGTTTTTGATAATTATTTTTATATTTCAGTTTACTACGGGGAATTCAAAATCAACTCAAATTTTTTGAACAGTTTGAAGTTTTGAAGAAAGATATTCCAAAATCGGGATCGGCGGAGGCGTGTGTCGAGGGCGAAACCCATGGCTGAGCAGAGCGAGGCGTCTTTGCAAAAATAGCCATACTTCTGTGCAAGCATAATTACGACCTTTAGACAACCAGGCTTATGCTTATGCAGATGCGGTGATGCAGTGAGCGCGCCCATGCCCAGCTGTGTTCGGAAATGTGACCGCATGAATCCAAAGTTCACTCGTATTGATCGATATCGGTCACATTCATGAACAGCAGCTGGGCATGGGTGTGCTCACTGTATCACTGCATCTGCATAAGCCCGGTTTTCTAAAGGTTGTATATGTGTCAAAGTATTATGTGGTCATCATATGGGGGGATGTGCCTACTAATTGCTTGTGCCAACATTACCTGTCAACCGAACCCTTTTTTTAACCACAATACAAATGCCCGACAGTAGCATAAAACAATGCTGCCAAATGCTAGTATCGCATTTGTTTGACCAAAATGCATTCGAACAACGCTCTTACTATGTATTGCCCAATCACTTACCAGTAAATTGACAGAAGATTTAAGGAAAAAATAAAAACAAAACACACAAAGGCAGAAAGTGTCATTTTCTATGATGGTACTGACATTCACAGGAAAGCACACATGCCTTTTAAATCTTATTCAGTGGGCGTGGTTTATCATGTTAACAAATTTGATTGGATTAGGTCAAAGCTCCGCCCATCCATTACTGGGTAATAGATGGATAGTGCGTGCAGCAATTACATACGCGGTGCAGTCGAATATATGACACGCGCAAATGGCGCGTTTATTCTGCATCGTGCATTTCGCGTTGGTACACAAATGCAATTTACGCAGCGTGACGATCACCGTGCGATGACTTTGGTTCCTTGGGTTGAAACATTTGTTTTCAAGAGGGGTGCAATTATTTAAATGAATAAAAAAGAATGATTTTAGAATATTTTTGACAAATTACGTCGATAAAAAGAACAAAATAATTTTTCTTTTGACACACATGCATCCTAGAGTATTGTGTAGGATAGATTATTAGAATAATTGTCTGACCAATTTGTAAAAGATGGCTATCAATATTTGTTCCCAAAAAAAGTTCATGTCAACAATGTACCACAGGCTGCCAAAGTTGGCAGCCCAATGTAGACACAACAAGGGTAAGTTTTCACCTGAAAAATTCATAATTGTTGAATTGTAAATATGAAAAAAGTGGTATTCAAATGATGCAGGAGACTCTCAAGAAGCCTACCATATAAGTTTATTGCAAATAATGACTATTTTAAAGTCCACTTTGCAGGCTGGGAAAGTTAGAGCAAGAAGAAGCTTGTCTGTGTATCTTGCTTAAATGGCACTTCAAGCCACACAATCGTCATGGGACTAGCCAGGACTTGTGCGGGGGTTACAAAAAATATGTGCGCCCACAGACATGCTGGTAACTTTGACCTGGGTTTGGCTGGGTGGGGGATGTCATTTTTAAGCTTGTAAACCCCCATTTTTTTTTTACGTCAGTCCCGACCATCCCCAGGTAACCCAGGAGCCGGGTACATAATTGACAAGTGCATTACTTACGTTGTAGACATCAAATAGTTGAGTAGTGCTTTTGCTGTGAGAGTTGAGGCCACATTGCGTGTAGAGCTTGAAACAGTTATAAAAGTGCATGGAGAATGAATGGCCCATGGTTACTTAAGGAAAGCTGCAGGGGATAATGAGGCATGGTTATGGTAGTAGTAAAGAACACACAGTTACTGTGCCAATCCTATGGTGGTACTTAGTATGTCTCACCATGCACCAAATGCCACTGGTTCCAGCCTTTTTTGAAATGCAGCACACATAAGTGAATGGTTATCCAACACCACCTTTCTAGTAGGGTTTAAATGAGGATCTCATTAAAGTTGGGGTAGGTAAGAAGGGTTAAGAAGGTTTGATATTGTTGTTCTCCAGTCAGAATTTTTGAGTCAAACTCAGGGAAAAAAAGTGGGAAATAAGAGGGTGTATTTGTTTGGCGGAAACTTTGAATCAGGGTCAAATTGTGTCCAATGTACACCATTCGATTTGTCTTGTTATAAGGATTACAGGGCGGTTCTCGAACCACAGTCTCGCCTGCTTTCGCAAATAGCGTAAGACAAAGCGCAGCCACAGATTGCCAATTGATGAATAGAAGGTGTTCCACAAAAAAGTTGTGCCAAAGAAGCTACAGTGGAGGATTGCAGATACCCCCTCCCCAACACCCCACCCCCTCCTTACACCGCAACACCCCACCCTCCTTAACACCCGCAACACCCGTATACCCATTTCCCCCTACCCACACATCCCACAACATGCACCCCCTCCCCAACCACCAGCTCTCCCACCCCCCACCCAACATCCGCAGCACCTGCCAATCCCCCTACCCAACACCTCGCGCAACACATAATCCCCTCACCAAAACCCCGATAACCGCAACACCTAATCCCCCTCCCCAACCCCCAACACCCCGAACACCTCCATCCCCATCCCCAAAACACCCTGCAACACCCCCTCCCCAACACCACCCTTGCAACACACCCTCCCAAGCACCCCGCAACACCCCACATCACCTCACCAAAACCACTTTTGCAAATTTGCTTGCTTTGCAACACCTCATTCCCATCCCCCAACTACCCTGCAATCAACAACCCTGCAAACTCCCCACCCTTCACTCAAAACCCAATCCCCTCCCCAACACTAAAAAAAACAAAACCAAGAAAACAAAAGATCACAGGGAAAAAAAAAAAAAACGACCAAAAAACATAGGAAAAAAAGAAAAACAGCGCACACAAAAAACGCAAACAAAACCACAAAATAAAACAAAAACAAGGGGGCGGGAGGGTGGGGGGGGGAGGGGCTTTTTTGAGTGCAAAAACCCTAACTACACCCCCCCAACCCAGAACCCCCTCCCCAAAACCTGCAAATTTGCTTGCAAATCACCTCTCATCCCCATCCCCAATACACCGTTTGCATACCCCACACCCCTAAAACCCCATCCCCGTCCCCAACAACTCACAAAGAAACCCCACCCCCTCCAAACGTCACAACACCCCACCCCCCTCCCCCAACACCATGCAACACCCCACCCTGCCCCAACACCCCGCCAACAGGCCACCCCCTACACCCCCGCCAACCCCATCCCCTCCCAAACACACCCCAACCTCCTCAAACACCCCAGCCCCTACCAACCACCTCAACACAACCCACCCCCTCCACAACACCCGGCAACACCACCAACCCCCTCCCACCAACCCCTGCAAACCTTAACCCCATCCCCAACAACCGCAACACCCGCAACAACCCACCCCTTCCCCAAACACCCCGCACAACCACACCCCGCCACAGCCCCCCCACCCCTCACCAACACGACCCTTGTAACGACACCCTTCACCCAAACAGACCCGCAACACCAGACCGCTCCCAACACGGACGCAAACACCTCATCACAAGAAAAAAAAAAAACAAACACAAGAAACTAAAAAAGAACGGAAAAAAAAGAAAAAGAAACGAAAAAAAAGGAAAGAAAAAAGAAAAAGATACAGTACAGAACATAGAAGCTGATCAGAATAATAAAAGCAGAAAGAACAAAAGGTAGGAACAAAAACAAGAAGACCAAAAAAAGAAGATGAAAAGAGTCAAGGACAAAGAAAAAAAAAAAAAGAAATCAAAACAAAAGAAAAAAAAGGGAGGAAGGAAAGCCGCAAAGGGCAAGATCGGCGGAGAAAGAGACAGAAAGGGGAAAAAGACGAAAGAGTGGAGAAGGGGGGGAAAGAAAAGACAGTGGAAGGTCCCCCCTCTACCCTGAAACAACACCTCCCCCCCCCCCCGAAACCCCACCGCTCCCCCAACACCCCTCCTCCCCTCCACCACAACACCCCTCTCCTTCCCCCAAACCCTACTCCCTCTCAACACCCACCTGCTCCTGTTACACAGAAAATTTTGCATATCCAAGGTACTGTTTCAGCGATTGTGAGCAAGTACGCATATTTAATTAGATCAATTGCATCACAAAATGGCCCACGTTAATGGCCCACATGCACTTTGACTCTACTATGTTCACAAAAAAAAAAAAAGATGTTGTATATGGCAGACTATAGTCTTTCATGTAGCAAAGGAAAATTTTGGTTATCCGAGTTTTGTATCCGTTTCAGCGATTACAGACATTAGCATATTACTTTAGCTCATTGCAACCTAAGCCGCAAATACACATATTTTCAAAATAGCAAAAAAGATTGCGCACCAATACAGGCTTTCATTTGCATTGAAGGAGGAATTTTGTGTATCCGAATATGTTGGTACCGTTTCAAATAAATAGGCAATTACGCAGATTTTGATGCATAGTAATATCATTGTGCATACCTAAATTAACCAAATACGCCCAAATCTAATCAGGCGGAGAACTCTCAACCCGCTTCCTTACACCCAGTTACATCATTATATGCCTTTTAACCCCACCCGGAACTCTAGATAACTTATACCCCTGAGCTTTGTTTTTTTTTTCTTAAATTATGCAAATTAGACACGAAGTAGCATATTTACGCTCCAAAAGGCAATTTGACCCAATTATGTTCACCCAAAAGATTGCATGGCATAGGATTCTTTCATGCAGCAAAGAAAAGGAATTTTGCCTATCCAATGTTACTGTTTCAGAGATACAGTAATTACGCATATTTAATTAGCTATTTGCATACCTAAAAAGACAAGCATGTATAACACACTTTCAATTGCGAAAAAGATGCGCCACATGATAGGCTTCATGGAAGTGAATGAATTTTCCGTATCCAATACCGTTCAAAATATAGCAATTACGCTGATTTTGCATATTAATTAAGCTCATTGATACTTAATTTGCCCGAATTACGCCCAAAATCTAATCGTTCGAGAACTCTCCAGCCCGCTCACTTCCACCAAGTTTAATCATCATACGCCTTACGGAACTCCAGGAAAACAAGGCCTTGCGGGACAAAATTTTTCATTAATTATGCAAATAGAGAATTAATTAGCATATGTTACGCCCCAAATCAATCAGGCGAGAAAACTCGTGGAACCGCTTTTTCCACCAAGTTACATTTCATCATAGCCCGTACGGAACTCCAGATAAATTGTACGTACACAAGCAGTGAACACGGCCGCCCCGGAGACACCATGAACATAACAGATAGACAGAAAAGGATCTAAGTCTCTGCCGAAACAAAGTTCATGGCGAGACAAAAAGCGGTATAGTTGTATAGGTACCGAAGAAGTATGCTTAGGACAAAAGTTTCAGCCATTATGAAAAGATATTAGTGAAGCTTGATCTCTGATAAAGTAAAATGGTGATTTGATGTTTTTCTTGGTCGGAGTGAAATGTTAGTAGTGAGGTGGTTCGCCATATTGATATTGTTTGCCCTTAGTATGGCTGGGATATATTTAGCTTCGAAAGAATGGCAAAAAAAAATCATGCACGCCCATGATCAGTTTGACGACCAATACTGACACAAGGCATGATTTGTACAGGACAAGACACTAAATATACAGATTATTAACTCTACTAATTCTAAAGGTTATTACAGCACACAACTTTTACAAAAATTGAAGATGTCATGAAATCCAATGCAGTAAATTATTCTAACGAAAAAAAAAATGCACACAACCACCGTAAAATTAAGAATCCAATATAAAATTAATGTTGCGCATAAAAGTTCTAAGCACCAATGCATACCTCTCATTAACATACACACCATGCAATGGCAAATATCAATGCAAATATTGTTTGTCCAATCATTTCTTTTATTATAATAAAGTTTATGAATACATGTTGTCACAACCGTCAGATAAGAGTAATGGGTAATTAGTTGTTTTGCAGTGTGGAATTGAAAGATATGTTCAATATAATAGTGGCATGAGCAGTGATGAAATTTCAAAGAAACTCGCATATTGGCAAAACAAGTCCAGTTTATGAATTTGGTGTTTTTGCGTCAGCAAATTTTTCTATATTTCCCAGATAAAAACTACGCTAGTTATTTTAGTTTTGGAAAACAATAATTGGGTTTAAAGGTGGCGAACCTCAGGAGGTGCTATGTGACACTGCACACTAACTTCCAGTGGCGCGTTAGGGCGCCAGGGTATGCCAGTGTCAAGACATAGATTATCATCAGACCTTTAAAGTGACAGGAGGAGAATTTTAGGATACGCAACTTCATCTGCAAATTTCACTGTGACGTTTGGTCGACCAACTACCGAGAACGATTGAAGGTTTATGGAACAAGCAGGTGCAAAAGAAAACGCCCCAAACCCTGTTTTGAACTTGCCTGCTGTCGTAATCGTTCCCATAGAAAACCAATGCTTGGACTTTGTCGTGCACGACATAAAAACTACTAAATCATCTCTTATTACATAAAGACAGTGTATTCAGCTCTATTTCACTTCAGGTTGATTAATACATGGTAAGCATTCCAAATATGTAAAATTAACGGGGCGGGGGTCGAAAAAACTTGGGGCGATTCTTTCTGGAAATCTCATGTCTCTTTAATTGTGGGTGCCCACACATTAGTTGAAACTGTTCCGATTTGACAAAATGGTGACACTGCTTCATGTTACTTATTTTGCAAAAACAAGAAGTTAGTAATGTTTTATATGGTAAATTTTGTGTTAGGCAACTCCAGTAAGGAGTACTCAACAATGTTGTTTAGTCTTTCGTCATGTGGGATGATTGACTTGAGCACAACTGATCGGGTCCACTTGCTTTTCTGACGGCGGAGTTGACGGTTACTATCATTCCTCGGGTGCGATTGTTCTAGAGTAAGTGAATCATAACATGATCTTGGGTAATAATGCCAACGTCATGTGGTCCAGGGTTTGCTCCCCCTTATATGTATCCAGATTGCTTCTCTGATCTCCGTGTGATTGATTGAATCCTTGTCAAGATCTTTGCCCTTCCCAGTCTATGACACGATTCTTCTGAGCAATGTGGTCTGTGATGGCTGTGTTTGTTAAGGCTCTGATAGAGATCTTTTTCTGCTTGGTTCGGGACTTCTTGATCTATATTCTATGCTTTTTCTGGGTGTTCTTTTTTAATCTGGTGCCAAAAGATATTCCTGTCTCCCCGATGTACGATTTTTCGCATAATTTGCAGCTGATGGTCATACACACCTCACCCATCTGGTGGCTTCCCTTTTGTCTTTCAGATGGATCAATTAAGTTCTTGATTGTGTTATGCTGTGCTACGAACAGCTGTGTCTGTATGGAAATACAAAAATCAGAGATAGCAGATGGGTTTACGTGTCAGAGCCCTGGGACAATAAAGCCACTCCTTACAAGATACATAATAGCAGATGTGGTGCAATGTTGTTAAAAGGTGTGCTGTTCGATTTATTGACTATCGTTTCTCTACATGATATGACCGAGCCTGCCACTTGTACACACTGACCATCAAGTACCATGGGAAACAAAACTGTGGTTTTGATGCTAGACGCAACAATGCACAGTGCAGCGCCATATTCACTACTGGTGTTAATTTTTGATGGTTAAACCATTAAAACGGTTGTTTTTTATCTGATCTTGAGGAAAGAAATGGATTTGAAAGCTGAAATTTCAGGATGGACAATGAGAAAAATATGGTAACTTTCATTTCGGATATCCAATTTGATACCATTCTGGGTTAATCAGGGTGGTCCCAAAGCAATCGGAAGAACAAGCAGCCTTAATTTCTGTGACCACTGTGCTCGTGGAATATGTGGAAAAATGAGGTAAGTTAGTAATACTCAATTCAAACCTTTCTAAGTATATATTATTAATCTTATCTATTACAGTTAGTTTCAAAGTAAACTGAAATGCCTAACAAACTTACAAACAGTATGAATGCTAATGAATAAACCACACTGCATTCATGTACGGTTGATCTGAAGATATGGTTAAGCTGGAATGTAATGGTGGTTCTTTTCATATATTAATTATGATGTTGAACTCCACCCCTATTTGCGATACGAACAAACTCGTAGCCACTTACATTAGTCGATAGCATGACAGTAAACAATTGTGTTGCTATGAGAGTTGACTGCTACATTGAATGTAGTGGCCTGTAACATGACTAAGATGCAATGAAAAACTGAGATGTGCAATTTGGTTCAATGTCAAGGAAATATATATCTATACAATCTTACAAAATTAAATCAAAACAAAACAAAAGCAGTTTGTCTTAGAAAAAACAGAAAAGTGGTGTGGTGTGCTAGTTACGGCTCATACCTATCCATATGGCTGCAGCTTGGTTGTTGAAGACTGAGCTAGCAAAACACCCAGTATTGGAAGCTTTTTGCGAATAATGTGACTGCCCAGTTATAGTTTGGATAATCGAAAAAGAAAATTTTCTGTATCCATGACTATATGCTACAACATGGAGATGCATATACACCAGTTCACACAATTACATGTAGGCCGTAGCATAATATCATTCAAACGCAACCCAACGGACCTACGTGCATCACATGTATGATAGCAAACCATCCCCGTATCTCCCCTTTGCTTCATTAAAGGCACCCGCCACTGATGAGTTTTGCGACACACCCAGCAAAAACAAAACCAAACTTGCCATCTTACCATAGCCTCCCTCTGGCCTATTGAATGACAACACATCATCCATGATCATAAATACAGTTACGAGGTTTAGAAAACCGGACGTATGCAGATGCGGTGATGCAGTGAGAACGCCCATGCCCAGCCGCAGTGCAGGAATGTGACCGATAGCAATAGAGTGGCCTTTGAACTTATGCTGTCACATTTCTGAACACAGCTGGGCATGGGCGTTAAACCTCGTATACAAAAATGATATCCTTCATATTGGTGTATCTGAATTGATATCGCCATCCGTGCAAATATATGTACTTGTGTATGCATATCCATGTTGTAGTATACAGTCATCGGATTTGGAAAATTCTCTTTTTCTGTCATCCAAACTATATCTGGGCAGTCACAGTTTCGTATTTACTACGCTAATATGATAGCTATGTGTTCACACTACCAAATCTCTACTGTATAATGAACTATAGTTCAATTTTAGTGCACATTTAAGATAAATTTGCATATTATTATTCATTTGTCACTGCCAATGTGCATTGGCTGCTGAAAGCTGCAGCTGGGATAAGCTATAGTCACCGTCACAATGCCTTTTCTGAAATAGGCGTCTACATACGCGCGCAACAGTTGCTGCGTGTAGCGCGCAGACTATGTATTTCCTTCACACGTTCTCATGGTTCTGTCTGGGGGGAATGCTGGCGTAGTCTTGACGCAGAGAAAAGGAATTATGACGTAGAGTATAGCTGAAGCTACAATTCCCCAACCAGCTGCAGGCTGTTTTGACCAGGTAAATAGGCACAAGGGAAAAAAAGTGAAATGTGACATGTTTTTTCTATTTCAAATTGTATTTTGGACCACATTTTTTTTCTTGTTTTCCCTGAAAACAAAAAAAATGTTTTTGCCTGATAGGGAAGAGAGGCAATAAACATCACTTAGTTCACTGCTGGTTCCAAGAGGTCATTAAAATGTGCAGACTACAGAATAATGTGCATACTAAATGCACTCTAATTGCGATAATTTTTATCCGACTGCCACGTTCTGCATAAATTTCTAGGATAAACACCATGGTGTGAATTTGAGGTTTGGGTCATTTTACTACGCTCACTATTTCCTCTGAGCATGTGTGACATCACAGCTGTTTGACCCTATGCAAATTATCTCTTATATTTTGAATAATTTTTAAGCATTGCCAATGTTAAAAGCAATACAGGCACTAAAACAGGCTATTGAAACTCCTATTTTTAGCACATACAGAGGCATAAAGTGTCCTCTGGGATCATTACCCCAATACTTTGTTCATCGCCTAATAGGCAAAAATTATTCGGCTTTTGTTTATCCGCGCGCGAAAGTGATTCTGCGTTGCGCGTACATCACACACTGCGTGTACTGCGGTATTGTTGCTTGCAGTTGCGCCTGCAGTATTCTATATCAACTCGCGGTGTGAAGAGTCTTGCCAATTTGATGATGAACAAAGTATAGGCACTATCACCTATAATACAGTCTCTCTGATTGGCACATTACAGGACACAACATGAGACAGCCCTCTGCGTAACCAATCAAAATAGTGCTTCTACATCTGTGTGAACCAATATACCACCATTCGTAAGGTATCTGTAAGTAAGGGATCCCGATTCTAATTACAAAATCTTTTCTTTTTTTAGCATTACCATTCACAGGTATAGCTTACTACACAATTAACACAACTGTGCAATTTTGAAAATTGGGGGCACTCTTAAAAAATGTACTGTTATTGCTTTAATATACCCTAACCCTGTATAGGTTATAAGGGAGTTGGGATTAGAAACTCCCTATGACTTACAATTGCTTCAGCAAGGTATAAAACAATCAAATATTTTGAAAGTTAACTACTCAGTACTCCAGGTAGACAAGGATGAATATATTTTAATATTTCCCAGGAGCCGGTAAGTGCACAGAAGTGCTTTCTTGAAATTTACTTCAGTCCCTGGGTGGATCCAAGGAAACGATTCCACGAGGTTTCTCAAGACCCCTAATGACCAAAGATATGAAATATTAAGCAAACTTACAACATCTTTGGCTTACCCCAAAGAAAGGATTTCATAGCAAAGGATACAGACATAAAGAATGGCTAAAAATGACTTATGCTCACATTTCTGAACACAGCCTGGGCATGGGGCGTTAAACCTCGTTACAAAAATGTATCCGCATATTGTGTATCTGAATGAAATCGTCATCCTTGCAATATGTGCCTTGTGTATCATATCATGGTTGTTTAACATCCTCGGTTTGGAAAATTCTCTTTTTTCTGTCATCCAAATCTATATCGGGCAGTCCACAGTGGATCGTATTTACTATGCTAATATGATATCTATGTGTTCACCCTACCAAATCTCTACTGTATAATGGAACTAATTTCAATTTTTAGTGTACCAATTTAATTAAATTTGCATATTATTTATTCATTTGTCACTGCCATTTTTTTTTTATGTGCATTGGCTGCTGAAAACTGCAGCTGGGGCAAGCGATAGTCACCGTCACAATTCCTTTTTCTGAACTGGCGTCTCCATACGCGCTGCAACAGTTTCTTCGTGGTAGCGCGCAACCTATGTATTTCCTTCCCACGTTCTCCATGGTTCTGGTCTGGGGGGATGCTGGCCGTATCTTGACGCAAGAAAGGGATGGGTGGGAATTATGATGGAGATATAGCTGAAGCTACAATTCCCCAACCAGCTGCAGGCTGTTTGGACCATATAATAGGCACAAGGGAAACCAGTGAATGTGCCATGTTTTTTTTTAATTTTTGGGTAATATGAGGGGGTGCGAAAGAATGTCTGATTTCAATTGTTTTTGGACCACATTTTTTTTCCTTGTTTCCTAAAACAAAAAAAATGTTTTTGGCCTGATAGGGAAGATAGGCAATAAAATCACTTAGTTCCGCACTGGTTCCAAGATGTCATTAAAATGTGCAGACTACAGAATAATGTGATACTAAATGCCCTCTAATTGGCGATAATTTTTATTCCGAACTGCCACGTTCTGCTAAATTTTCTAGGATAAACACCATGGTGTGAATTTGAGGTTTGGGTCATTTACTACGCTCACTAGTTCCTCTGAGCAGTGTGGATCACACTGTCTGACCCTATGCAAATTATCTCTTATATTTTGAATAATTTTTAAGCATTGGCCAATGGTCAAAGCACTACGGGCAACTACCACAGGCATTGAAACTCCTAGTTTTAGCACAAACCGAGGCATAAAGGGTCCTCTGGGATCATTTACCCCAATACTTTTTTCATCGCCTAATAGGCAAAATTATTCGGCTTTTGTTTATCCGCGCGCGAAAGTAATTCTGCGTTTGCGCGTACATCACGCACTGCGTGTACTGCGGGATTGTTGCTTGGCAGTTGCGCTGCAGTATTCTATAGCAACTCGCGGTGTGAAAGAGTCCTTGCCAATTTGAGATGAACAAAGTATAGGCTATAAGCAATGATGAGTAGGTCCCTAACCCCTGGGCACTACTACCTAGATACAATCTGTCTGATTTGGCTCATTACCGGACACAACCTTAATATCCCTCTGAATAACCAATCAAAAAATAGTGCTTCTACATCTCTGTGTGAACCAATATACCACCATTCTTAAGGTACTCTAGTAGTATCCGATTCTAATTACAAATCTTTTCTTTTTTTAGCATTACCATTCACAGGTATAGCTTACTACCAATTAACACAACTGTGCAATGTTGAAAATTGGGGGCACTCTTAAAAAATGTCTTTTATTGCTTTAATAGGCCCTAAGCCCTGTATAGGTTATAAGGGAGTTGGGATTAGAAACTCCCTATTGACTTCACTTGCTTCAGGCAAGGATAAAACAATCAAATTTTGTTGAAAGTTAAACTACTCGTACTCCAGGTATACAAGGATTAATATATTTTAATATTTCCCAGGAGCCTGTAAGTGCACAGAAGTGCTTTCTTGAATTTATCCTTCAGTCCCTGGGTGGATCCAGGAAACCTTCCACGAGGTGTTCTCAAGTACCCCTAATGACCAAAGATATGAAATATTAAGCCAACTTACAACATCGTTGGCTTACCCCAAGAAGGATTCATAGCAAATGATACAGACAGAAGACTGGCTAAAAATAGATGCGGCACGATGCCAAGATGCTTCTCTTTGGCCTGCCTGGCCTCTGTTGTCCGTCCAGAAAAGAGCATCTAGGATATCTGACCAAAGACTGAAATAACGATCTCTACCTGTGAATGGAAACAAAAATTTTAAATGAATAGTTTGTGACATCTGGTCTATAGTTTGGTCTTTTTTGACGTAAAAACTATTTTTTTAACGAGTAAGGGGTTTGATCTTAGTAATATATATGACCTAAAACTTAACATTGAACGTTTTTGTCCCGCAAACGGGGGGGCCGGATTCGCCTCACATTTACAGCAAAACTGGTGGTGAAGATTTATTGGAGCAAAAGAAAATTGACCGGATGCCTTCCTGACTTCACTGTGCTGGATGGCCCCAATTAGCTCTCCAGAGCAATGCCCTTGTGGGTAATCTTCTTTTTCAGTTCTACCAGGGTGACCAGCTAACCCTCCTCATCCTAAAAGAGAAAAAAACCCCCCTCAACAAATTTTACAACAATATTTCATTAGAAAACCTATGGGTCTAAGGTTTTGCGCCGCCGCCAACCCTGCCTTGGGAGAAGTATTACTGGTTACCACTATAAGACCCTCTATAAATCTGACCTACACTTACCTTTACCATACATTTTAACACTAACTAACATACTGGCATTCGGAAAAAGATGTCCATTACAAACAAAAATTTTAACACCATACTTGTTTGAGTCACATAAAATAATCTTTAATCCTTGAAATTTTTTCTTCAAGTTATAAATGCTAGTTCACAAGTAGGACCAGTTATCAAAGCGTTTAGCGGTCAAACCCGGCCTTTTTTTCCAATGTAAATTGTGTAGCCATGCTGGTCTGCATGGGTTAAACAAGACCATCAATGATGCATAAGACGCACTTGTATGGTGGAACTTGAATGATTCTTGGAGACGCACATCATGAGACACCTAAGACCAGTTATTGGTTGGCAGACAGTTTTTGAACAATAAGATTCAATATTTGAATAACATATCATTGGCAAAATAGAAAATGTAGTGTCAATTATTTGAGGTAAACAGTGCACCCAGGGGTGCTCTTCTTCAAAAAAAAAGAAAAATTAAAAATCGTTCAATTTTTTTTTTGAAAATTACATAATGCCTCTTGAATCCAATTAGAATCTTAACCCTTTTCAGAAAAATCATATATGCCCCTTTAATTGCAGTGGCCCTTTAACTGGTATATTGAGGAATTGCCAGTTATTTGGTAAATGAGGAATAGCTTTTAATAATTAGTAAATTGAGGATCTGTCCCTTTCATTGGTAAATGAAGGATGCCACTTTAATTTTTAAATAAAATTGCATTGCGGGCTTCCAAGGTAAATGAAATGAAATGGCCCCTTTGGCAAATGGAGGAAAGCTCCTTTAATTGGTAACTTAGAAATGGCCTGAATGGCCTTTTAATTGGTCAATGGAGGAATTATTGGTACTTTATTAATGAAATTGCCCTTTAAAAGGTAATACTGGAGGAATTGCCTTTTAATAGATACCAGGCGGTCACCCGGCTTTCGCGACCACCAAGAACTCTAAACCCATAACTCATCAATAACTCTATCCATATCCTCACAACAGAGAACTCTAAAAACCACTCATCATCCATAACTCAACAAAACAAAAAAAACACTAAACATAAACTCTCAATGAATGCCACACTCAACCAAAAAACCCTAAACATTCTGACCAGGTTGATGAACTCATCCATAACTCACCAAATGACTTTAACAACATAACTCATCAATGAACTATCCATTCATACCTCCAACATAACTCTACTAAAACCATTGATGGGGCCCATTATAACTCACCAAAACCTATCAAAACTGCTAAACCTAACTCATCGATGAATCATAACTTCACCAAAATAAACTCATTCCTAACCACAAAATAACTCTAAGAACATTATAACTCATCAATGAACTCCATTCATCTCACTAACAATACGCTTAAAACTCATTGACGGCTCCATTTATAACGTCACCAAAAACATAAAACTAAAACATAACTCATCGATGAACTCCATAACTCACCAAAAATAACTCTAAAAACGCTGACATACTCGTTGATGAACTCCATTCACCTAACTCACCAAAATAACAAAACCTAACTCATCAATGCACTCAATCCATAACTCGCCAAAACACCAAAAACACCCTAAACACACCTCATCAATGACTCCATACTTGTTGAAAACTGCATAATGCCCCCTTTAATTCAATTTGAGTTGTTTTTCCTCAACTTATGCAAAAGTTACATTCCCATAAAAAAATCATTTTTTTTTTCAAAAATGAAATTACTCAACAATAACTCTAAAACAACTCATTGAGAACCACCCCAAATTTCAACCCAACATAAGCACAACTCTAAAACAACTCATCGAAACTCCATTAATTACCTGCATATTGCCCCTTTAATTTGTAGCTACCCTTGAGGGCGCGCTTCCTCAAATGATGCGAATATCCAGTCCCATTAAAAAATCATTTATTTTCCCAGAACAATATTTGAAACACAATGCTTTGACATATGGGGCTGATATTTGGAATGACGTTCTTGGAATTAACCTTATTAATTCCCTTTTTATTTAATTTCTAAACTTGAGGGTGCCCTTTCCTCAAATCATGGAAGAAAGAGATAAGAAGGCACTAACAACGACTCCCACAATCCGATTTTAATTCTTTTTATCCATTCACCCGCACAAAAGGAAGGGATTCAAAAATCACCCTTTGATCATAATCCTCTGCAGCCCACCATTATGAGTAAATTTTGTAAACCCTATGTCCGAACACGTAAAGTGTAAAAGTATATTGCATAGTATAAACATGTTCGGCTGTCTCCGGTGTGTATTTGTTGTTTGTTTTCGGTATATAAGAAGTAATTTACATCGTTCTGCTTGCAGCTTTTCCTGCCCAAGCCTGCCACGTTGAAAAATCAAGGATGATAGTTTGACTACAGTTGAAAGTTGGGGGGGGCATCGTGAATTTTGCGTTGGGCACCCATGCTCGTTCCAGGGGGTCGGAAAGTGACCTCTAACAGGACCATTTTCAGTGAAATATACCCGGCCCTAATTGGACCAGCTTGGTGAATATACTCGTTTTCAGTAAAAATATACCCTAACGGGTACAGGCATTACATTCCTTACGTGCTTTTTAATATATTTTCCACTAATTTGTATTATCCCAGTTATATGCTCTCTTTTGAAATTACACTTATAATGTACATCGAAGCTGGTTAATCGGGTGCCTGATAAAGGGGGATTTTCTGATTAATGACATGCTGAATCAGGAACCGTTTTCTGTTGGTGTTAAAATTTTCCCCTTTATTGGGACGCTCCATCTGATAATCGGGACATTTTGACCGGGTAATTCCATCTGATTTGAATAAAATACTGAAGTGGGACATTTTGACTGAATAGATGACTGTGCTTTTCCATTTATTATTTAGACTTTGGGCATGTTTTAATGTGCAAATACATTTTTACCCTTCTCATTGGCAGACATACGCATAAAAGCTATACAACATTAATTGTGTTTGGGCGGTTAACAATTAATAGTTATATGTCCAATATCTCTGGTTCCTGGTGTCTATGTGTACGTCCTCTTAAGCGTGATTTCTGGTTAATCGGGACGTTTTCTCTACTCCCGAGTTCCCAATGAAGCGTAGTCAACTGTATATTAAACATCTTTTACTTGTATGCCAAAATTGTTTTTATTAAATTGTTATCAATATTTTTCACTGGGTAATGCATTAATTTACATAATTATCATATTGTTTTTTGCTGTAGGCTATTCTTATGATGAACAATAAAATTGATGACGATTGAAGGTAATTTGCAGTGAGATTATACCCTTGCGGGGCCTGTTCTCAATCATGAAAAAAGATACACCCCTTTAAAATAGCCAACATACAAGAAAAATGACATTGGGGTACTGCTGCAGAGAAAAAATACACACTTAGGGTTAGTTGATATGTTTAGAATTATTTTTCCTATTTGTATCATTGACCAGTCACAATCACAACTGAATTTGTACCACCTAGCGGGACTAGACCTTGATTCAATTTTAATTTGATACCCCTTGCGGTAGTCCCGCCCGCATTTGCAGCTAGTCCCTCTTTTTTTAGGAACGAGCCCAATGTGTTCCCGAGCAAATCCAGACCCCCGGGCTGTGTTGATCTGTTTCCCATTGGATGTGTCTATATGTTTGCTTAATTCGCTTATTCCGATGACCCGGCAATCTTTTTCGCATGAAGAAACAACCACGAACTGAGAATTTGCTCGAGCGAAATCTGAATAGGATTATCCTCGGAAGGGCCACTTGAGAGAATATGAATAACACTTGCAATTATAGGGCGGCAGATAGATCGTTCAAACGTCAAGTGGGTTCCTTGTGTGGTTCCTTCTTATCTCTTTCTTTCATGCTCAAATGATGGGAAAAAATCAAAATACATCACAGTCTACACCGTGGGTAAATACTTCCGCACCGCTGCAAACCACATGTCACCTATGTACTACACGCTATGTACATACAAATTTGGTTTCTTGTTCTTGCTTTGAGCAATGGTAATACTGTTATACATTGTTCAATATTTTAATAACAGACATGGAATGTGGCCTTGCAAGGTAAGTGACCCTAATCTTTTTAATAACAAAAAATAATTGCAAGCCACATGATGACACAACCTAAGGTATAACCATAAGGCTGCAAATATGGAAGGGACAAGTGATAAGGGGAGGCTGCCCGAGGCTACTGTGATTGAAACTATTGCCTATTCCCAACTGCTTCCATGGCCATAAACAATGCCACACATCCAAAAGGAGATGTATGACACGTCACGATCCAAATTCAAACAATTGGTTGTTTAGACCCTAAACCTGGCTTTCACAACCTTATTGTCGCAAACGAAAACGCTGCATAATTTTCCCACGTCATCCAAACACACATGCCGACATTTCAAGACAATACGATATAAGATAACACGCAGTTAACCAAACCATTGCTCAAAACCCGAGTACTATAGACCACCGAATATTCGTGGGTCTAAAAATGAAATTCCCGCCGAAGATAGTCGCATTTCTCACAGATTTCCCTATCTATATATTAATCGTGGTCTGTTGTCTGTCTGTTGTGTCTGACCGTGTCTATTTTTTCTCGGAGACCGAGGCCGAACGGTCCTGAAACTGGTGGGCGGGTTACCCCTTGACGAACGAAGACCGAGTTTGTATTGGTAGTGGGCAAAGGTCCATCGGGGGTCATTCGAGGTAAAAGGAGGTCCAATGGACCGCGCCTATTTGCTCGGAGACCGAGGGCGCACGTCCTTGAAACCTTGGTGGTTGGTGCCATTGACCTTCGAAGACCGGTGATTGGTTAGTGTAATTCCAAAGGTCATCGGAGGTCATTCAAGGTCAAAAAAGGTCACATGGGGTAAACGTGGTGTATGGACATGAACTGATGGTGGGGTCATTTTTGATGCCAAAATTTTGAAGGTCACGCAAAGGTCATCAGGGGTCATTCAAGGTCAATGAGGTTAAACGTTGTATCTCGGAGACCGAGGGTCGCAGATTCCTGAAATTTGGTGTGAGTGATCTTGTACCGTCCGAAGGCCTAGGTTGTATTGGTTAGTGGATTTAAAGGGTCATAAGGGGTTCATTAAGGTCAAATGAGGTCAAATGGGGTAAAGTTGGTGTATCCAGCCGAAACTTGGTGGTCGGGGTAGATGTTGATTGCGAAAATGTGAATGGTCACGACAAGGTTATCAGGGGTAATTCAAGGTCAACTGAGCTTCAACGGTTGGTTTGCGGAGACGAGGGTCGTACGTTCCTGACACTTGGTGGGTGTGTGAGGCCTCTGGACCGTCGAAGACAGAGGTTGTCTTGGTTAGTGTGATTAAAGGTCATCAGGGGTCATCAAGGTCAATGAGGTCAATGGGGAACCGTTGGTGTATCCAGACGAAACTGGGTGGGCGGGGTCGATTGTTGATGACCGAAATGTGAAGGTCACGACAAGGTCATACAGGGGTCATTCAAGGTCAAATGAGGTTCAACGGTGGTACGAGACCGAGGGTCGTACGTCTCTGAAATTGGTGGGTGCGTGTCTTGACCGTCCGAAGACAGAGGTTGTCTGGTTAGTGGATTAAAGGTAATCAGGGGGTTCATTCAAAGCGTCAAATGAGGTCAAATGGAGTAAACGGTGGTGTATCCAGACGAACACTTGTGTGGGCGGGGTTGATGGTTGATGCCGAACATTTTGAAGGTCACGACAAGGTTCAACAAGTCCATTCAAGGTAAATTGCGGTAAACGGTGTATGGACATTAAACTTGGAGGGTGGGGTCAATTGTTATGGCAAACAATTTTGAAGGTTCCCGACAAGGTCATCAGTGTCCTTCAAGGCAAATAGGTAACGGTATGGACATGACACTTGGAGGGTGGGGTCGATTGTTGATATCAAAAATTTTGAAGGTCATGACGAGGTCATGAGGGGGTCATTAAGGTCAAAGGAGGTCAATGGGTAAAAATTTGGTGTATGGACATGCCACTTGGAGGTGGTGTTTGCTGTTGATGCCAGCAATCTTTAAAGGTCACAAACAGGTCATCATGGGTCATTCAAGGTCAACTGAGGTCCACATTGAAACTTTGGGTGTATCCATACGAAACTTGGTTGTCGCAAAAATTGTAAAGGTCAAGACGAGGTCATTCCAGGTCAAAGCCCTTGAAACCTGGGACTTCCATGCCAGGGTGATCGCGAACCCAGGTGATCAACAAAACCCAGGTTATCGGAAACCAGGAGACTCGCGAAATCCCGGTGATCGCGAAACCCAGTTGATCGCGAAACCCCGGGTAACCGCCAGTATCTTCTGTATTAAGTTTCCCTCCACATGGCCAACTTTCCCTTCCAAATGCCAACTTCCTGGGAAGGAGCTTCCCAAATTCCCCACTTTTTTCGAGCCATGCTGTTTGCAGCAGTCGGGTACAATCACCAACGGCACTTGACGAGCAGCGTTCCCAGTAAATAATGTTGGCATAATAATAATAGTAGTAGTCGTGGGTGTGTTGAAAGAAATTAAGGGTGATTGTTAAAGGTGCGTGTCCCGATCTTCTTTGGGGCGCCCTTTTTAACCACCCGAAATTATCGATTTTTTGATATCGTCCTGAAATTTTTGAACCCTCAAATCCATTTCTTCCCAAGATAATAAACGAAAAACTGCCGTTTTTAAAAAATTGTTTAAACATCAATATTAGCCACAGTATTGAATAGGATTTTGTTGTTGCAATATGCATTAATACTGCTTCTACCATGAAGAACTAGGAATGATCACTGTTGTTCTGTTTGCAAAGCTTTATCTCACCAAGTTTCTAATGACAATTTGTGCTTGTCAACATCTGTGATGGTTTTTTTTTGTTTGTATTGTGATGGTAATTGCATTTCGTGGCATGATCAGAAGGAGACATCGCATTACAAATAAATGCTGTGAGGCAAGTGTGCCACTGTGTAAGCGGACAAGATAGCTCAATCAGTTAAGCGCCTCTACTCAGTGTATTGTGCTCATCCAGGGCGTAGATGATTGCGTCGAGCCCCTTGAGCTTCAGCTATCGTGTAGTTTCCCCGGGACAGAAATTAACCACTTGGTTGGGCCCGATTTACCCAGGCGATATTTGGAAGCTGGTCCCAGCTGCAATCGTAATCTCGATGTATGTTTGCTGAAGGGCAGGCTCATCCTGAAGTCTGCTTCATCCTTGAAATGATCTAAATGGTTTTATGGATGGGTGGGCCACAGTGAATCAGCGGTCCATTTGCGAAACCGCTTTATAAGGCCAATGCTAAGCTTTAATAATTTGCTATTATTATTATTATTAAATGAAATCAACCTAAAAACTGCCACTAAAGGGTAGCAAGTAGCCCATGGCAGCATAGCAAGTAGGGGCTTTCACACGTCACTTGGAACCCTGCTGCGCACAATAAGTGGTGTCTCCTTGGGAAACTCACACAAATGACAGATGAGGACGTGCCGGTAACATGGCGTCATATTCAGGGTGCCAAATCAGCCTTTGTATATCAGTGACCTTTTTGTAATGCCATTGTGGTAAGCCAAGGTGTCGTTTTTTTTTTCAAAATTTTCCCCAAATTTGTTTGGCTTAGTCAATTTACCATTTGAGCAAAATTTTTCTTTAAATTGCTGAAAAATTATCACATTGAAGAAAGGCAAAATTTTTTTCCAAATTTGCTAAAAAGATTAAAAAGATCCCAATGTTTGAGGACAAATGGCCTAAGTTTGGTGTTTAAATTTTGGCCTAAATCTCTGCATACTGGTAATAGCTTCTGGGTCCTTTTTTTTTTTTGGCAAAACTTGGTATTATAAGGGTCCTACTTCAGACTCCTGAAGACACGTCCCTACCCAAATCCAACTTGAGGAACCCCGGGGTGTATGCCTTCAGTAAATAGTTGTTATTGGTAAAAAAAAGTCCAAAGTTTTGAGACAAATAAACTATCTGTCTTGATTGTCCCTCTTTTTAAGATGCCTAGATCATAGAGCAAAATATCCGTGTAGCACAAAAGAGTTACCCATCTTCAAAGCTAAGGGGTATAATTATATAGGTCTAAAGGTCCATTCATACTTTCAACTGCAATGCAGTGCAGTGCTGCTGCACCGTCTGATATAATCGATCACTTTCTACTTTCTACTACTGCAACTTATATCAAGCCACTGCAATTTAATGTCAAGTTAAAGAGACATAGATTTCCAGGAAGAAGCCCCCCCATTTTTTCTCGACTAAACCCCCCCCGGTTTTTTCATATTTGGAATGCTTACCATGTATTAGATCACAAACACCTGAACTGATAGCCGAATACGTACGCCGCGTTATGTAATAAGATGATGATTTAGTAGTTTCTGGTCGTCACAACAGAAAGTCAAAGCATGGTTTTCCTATATGGGGGGAATGATTCGATTCAGGCAAGTTCAAAACAAGGTTTGGTGGTTTTCTGTTTGCCCCTGTTTGTCAATGAACCTTCGAAACGTTCTCGTTGGGTGGTCTACAACCGATCCATTGAAATTTGAGAGAAATTTTGATAATCCTAAAATCTCCTCATGACAATTTAATCGTTTTTAACTTTGTTGGCAGTAACACATTGCAGCATCGGCAGAGACTGCTTATTCGGAGGCAATGCACTACACTGCAAGTGCAAGTGGACGTACGGACCCTTAAAGTAAATTAGCACCTTTTTGAAGAGCGCCCCCATTTTTTCAAAATTTGATATTTTTTTTTGTATCAGTTATTTTTGTTTGTTAGAAATAAACCTGCAACAAGAATGCTGAAAATGTGTAGTTATCATAAATAGCGATTTTGTAATTAGAATTTGTGTCCTCAAAAAGATTGTACTTAACGGCAGAACAGGAAGTGCTCAGTTTATGTCCCGTCCAGCGATGAAATAGTGCCACCAGCCATCAAGAACATGACCTCTAACTGACTTGGCTGAACCAATAAAACTGATGGATCGCCGCAGACCGTACATGGTGCCTTTCCCGGCATTTGTCAAAAAGAAGCGATTTTGTAATTAGAATTGGGATCCCTGATTGTATTTAATAAACGCCAAATTTATGTCCGTCCATGTAAATAATCCCGAAATAGTGGCCACCACTCACACAACGACCTCTAACTTGAACTCTCGCCTGAACGATGGGAACACCATTGGATGACGCGTCGACAGGTAACATGCGCAATTCCTGGCTACTCTATTGAAAGACGTTTCCAACAGCCGTTGAATTATTATCCAGAGATCTCCGTAGTATAATATTCTACTTAAAAATTTAAAAAAAGAAAAAACCTAAAAAATTAAAAAAAAAAAAAACCAAAATCCTTCTCGAACTTTTCATAAATTGGGGAGCTCTTCAAAAAAGTGCTATCATTGCTTTAAATTCACTATTACTTAACCCTAACATATATAAATGATGTAACCATTTTGAATGACAGCTGGCCTCGAACTAGATGATACATCATAGAATGTCTACATAGTGCACAACAACAGCACAACACAAATTAATCAAATTCAGGATGTCACAGACTTGGCTGGGTTCCCCATGTTGACGGCTTTTCCCTATGCATAAAAAAAAAAACACAGCCAAAACTAAGTTTAAGATATGTGTGAGAATAGGTTTACGTAAGGATATCTGTGACTAGGGTATTATTTGGCTCTAAGGGATCTAACAAGGGGTCTTGGAATGAACAATGTTTGCCATAAGGCATAAAAAAAATGTTTGTTGGCGTAACGTAAGAAAAAACAGGGTCGGTGGATTTTTTTTATTTTTTTTAGATATCTTCTCAATGTTTTACTCTAAAAGGAATACAAGAGCCACTATTTAAAGTTTTTTAATGACGCAAAGATCTTTTATTTTACTTGTTTGTAGTTTCTGTTGTGGTCTTGTTTTGTTATTTTTTCGGTCTGTGTTTGGTAAAAATAAATATTTTTTTAATTGTGGATGAAAATAATGGGTCATTCGGCAGAATATTTTTTTATTTGTGCTAATTTGCATAAAAACGTTTGAGTCGGCAGGTTTTTTTTTAGGGACGGTTGGGTTACGCCAAACAAACAATTTTTTTTATGCCTAACCCACCTGGGTAGACTGAAGGACCCAAGGTGGTGGATCCGAGATTAAATGTAACTGCATAGAAAATTGGAGCAATTGCTCTGCTAAATTAACTAATAATTAGATGCAATTGACTAGAGATTAACCGATTTTTGTATCGGATATCAGATCGGGGCCGATTTTACAAAATCGGCAAAAAAATTGGATCAGCAAAAATATGTCAGAGCCTGCCGATTCTCAGCCGATGTATTGAGTGAATGAAAGGAACAAAGTATAGTGGGTATTTGAGTTGCTCAAAAAGTTAACCATATCCTCCAAAACTCCTCTTTTCGGAACTTGTAGCAAATGTGGACCACGCAGATTTATTAACTATAATCATCATCGCCCAGGGGTCAAAATACTTTTTGGGCTACGGGGGCTTCTTGAGCAAATTCTGCCAAAAAGTAGCCTTGTAGCACATTTTACCATAGGCCAAAATTTCTCAGTATTTTGTGAAAACTGAGGGCCAATTGCCCTTAGCCCTCTTGTATTTTGAGCCCTGTTGTCGCCAATTCCTTAGTTTAAAAATACTGCAAGTAAACTTGCGTCATCCCCTGGCAAGATGGCAGTCTGGAACATGACCTCAGATGACCTTTGACCTTGGTCCATGACCTTTGACATCATATGAAGGAACCCCTATTGCACCCACTGACCTCTACACATGGATAGCGGGTCTGAGTCGCCGATTGAAACATCAGGAAGTTGCTTTGTGACCTATACAATAGCTTACAATATGGCGGGAAACAATGCATACACCTAGCTTGTCAAACAATAGAACATCTATTATGCATGTATGCATTGTTTCTGCCATATTGTATAGGTCACAAAGCAACTTCCTGATGATTCACTCAGCGACCATTCAACTGTGCGACAGCCCGCTATCCATGTGTAGAGGTCAGTGATTGCACCTTAACCCCAAGTCTGGTTTAAATCGGACTTAAACTTTTCAAAGTAGAAGCGAAAAACGAAAACCTAACCAAACTGGAACACACACACATACACCTATAATCTCTACAATTGATGTGGTAATTGTGGAGGCACATGTTGGACCATTATAGCTTTGGTGACAGTAAATCAGCAGGGGGGTCACTCAATAGACTATTTGCACAATCCCCGAAATGCATCTCATTCGGTGCCCATTTCCATCCGGGAACTTGTACCAGAGGTCATGTTTACAAAAAAATTTGTTGTTCGTTCGCGTCGCCGAACAGTGCCTGAAATTACAATACAAAGTACCTTTTCACGTGAAGTTAATCTTACAAAAATGTAGAAGAATATCTATGGAACAAAAAACAATCGAGGCACTGGTGTTGAAATTCACGACAAAACGTGATATTTTCGATCGTAACTGTGCCCTACTTGTCACCTGACGGACGATTACACAACTATAGTGCAACGTCACAGATAGAGTAAGTTTTCTGGTATATCGTTACGCTCCTAACCGTATATTTTTAGCCGACTTGAGGCTGGTAAAAGTTCCCGTATGGAAATGGGCACCGAATGAGATGCATTTCGGGGATCGCGCAAATAGTCTATTGGTACTCTCAAAGGGAGTCTAACTTTAGACCTGGGTTTAAACCAGGGTTAGTCCTACATGAGTGGACCTTTTTTCCTTTCAATATACTCTAAAAGTTGAAAATAACGGGTGAGAATATTCCTCATGGCCGGAATGGCCCATCTCGCCTGTTACAGCAAACGACCTTTAGAGTACGTTGAAAGGAAAAAGGTCCACTCCTGTAGGACTAACCTTGCTTTATGGGAATTTCAGAAAATTTAATGCATTGCACTCACAACCTTCTTGCATTCACATGACTTTCTTTTGTCATTATATACGTTGGTATTCTAAAAGGGAGCCTAACTTTAGTCCTGGGTTTACACCAGGTTCGTCCTACATGATGGACCTTTTTTTTTCCTTTTAATAACCGTGGAAAGTTCAATGGTAACTGGGTGAGAAAAATTTTCTCATTGTGGGGGCTTCCGCCCGCCATAGAATTTTCTCACACGCCTATAAACACTTTTTTTAGAGTTGTTGGAAGGAAACAGGTCCCTCATGTAGACTTAACCCTGTTTCACCCAGGTCTCAGTGGACTCCCTTTCAGAAATACCACCATATTGCAGACAGGAAACTTAAGCCCCTGAATCAAATGAGGTGCCGGACGGTGGGCTCACGGCTGTTTTGGTTACTTCATCATTATGTCCTTATGGCCCAACAAGAAACGTCTGGCCATAATTGTTATTTTTTATCAATTATTTCTACTAAATTAGCTGAATAAAAACCAAACAGCTGTTTCACTAATTTTAAAAATTTTAATAATTTTATCACACTCACTAAAATGGATTGGGTGTGTGAGGCTGGCTCTTCCAAACCAGGGGCATTCGTAACAGAGGACTTCCAAAAAATAAGGGTTTGGGGGTGAGAACGAAATTGGCCACAACTTGGGGTTTTTAGAGTACCATTTGCAAACTTTTCATCACAAAAATTTGGTCAAACGTTTTCTAAAAATAGACGTCTTTAGTGTAAATTTTAGTATTTTCCTCCAAAATAGGGGTCTTTGGATTGATATGTTAAAATTTTTAAAATTAATGGTAAAATTAAAAAAAGCTTTAAATTTTCAAAAAAGATATGGGGTCATTGGGCGACAACGATGCTGAAAGGGGGTCTTAACAACCGTAACAACAACGTGTCAACTCCAAAATGGGAGTGCCCCCCCCTGCCAGGGGCGTAACCAGACCTTAGCCTATTTCGGGGGGTGGGCTCAAGAAGTTTCCTGATTTTTCCCTTAGTCGTTTCAAATTCGAAGAGGGGAGGGAAGCAATCACCTCCCTTCCCTTTTCTTCTCCCTCTTCTTCTCTTCTCCCTCTGTCTTTTTCTCTTCTTCCCTCTTTTCCCTCTTCTTTTTTTTTTTTTCCCTTCTCCGTCATTCCCTCTTTTTCTTTCTCTTTGTTTCTTCTTTCTCTCCCCTTCCCGATTTTTTTTGTGTTTCGGGGGGGGGGGCAAAGCTTGCTCCCTCGCGGCCCCCCCCCCCCCCGGGGTTATGGTGCTGGGTACACATGATAGAATTTTTGGCCCTTGCCTGTGTAAAAAGTTGATGGCTCCTTACCCTGATGGTCTGTTTTGAACCAATCCCCATAAGGATTGCAATTGTGCTTATGTTGTACTGTACTAAACACTCGTCAGTACTTCCGGGATCAAAGTGTTTAAAAAAGTTTAAGATAACCACAAGACATGTCATGAATCATGCTACAATAAGAGAAAATATCCAGTAAGCTCCCAGCATGCCTTGCTTTCCATCAATGGAGGTTTAATACAGGTCTTATGTGAATTGTTAGAAATGAACATGGCCGAAGGTACCGTACTATGTCTGTTCAATTAACTTAGATGTCCCATTTTTTTATTAATTATTTCCAAAAATTATAACTTTTCACAATAAATCACGAAAAGAAAGTTGTTGGGTATATTGATGGACCTAAACAATTTTTACATGACAAAAGGAAGGTAATTTTAAAAACATTCAAATCTATTGCAATTTGGTCTTATTTTCACCTCGTTTTGGAAATAGCGAATAAAGGTTTGGTACCATTAGTAATTATGTTTTGTGGAAGGTTTCCATTGACTCCACTTATTAGGTAGTAAAGGTGTGCGGAAAAGATATTCACGATCAATAGGCCTATTGTCCCGCACCTTTTGACTGGTATGAAGGAATAATGCCAACTTTGTTCAACAGGATCAAATCCGAACCGTTGTTTATTTGCATGTGAAAGTTACAACGAGTATCCAAAGTTCCAAACGGCATTAACTTGAAGGGACGGCAGGACAGGGAGAGCTATGTGATTCTTTTGTTCGGAACCATTGAATACAACAGGCAGGACCTCTATTATATAAGTATTTGTCCACGATGACTTTATATGCCCATGCATTACTGCACGCGCAAACACCTGAATCAAAGCAAGGTCCCACAAAAAAAAACAAAAAAAAAAACAGATCAATATTTGTTCGTAACATGCCTTTGAAGCGCCCCTAGTTCGTGAATGGGTCTGCCATAAAAAGTTTCAAGTCAAAAGTCAATATTTACCTGGACCCGAAGGTATTTATTTTTCAAAAAACTTAAAAAAAAAATGTAAATTGAATAAAAAACAAGGAGAATATGTTTTCAACTTGGAACCCAATGATCTTTTTGGGTCCAATGAGTGAAATAACAACTTTTCTTTCATGATATGTTTTCGAAGACATATATTTTTGGAATAATAATAAACCGGACATCTAAGTTAATTGAACAGACAGTAATCACAACTTTGCCTTTGTAATGATTGTTTCATCTCTCATGATTCACATTAACTACTTGTACTGAAGCTCCATGGGAAGCAATGCATTGTGGGAAGCTACTGATATCATTTTCTTGCAAAAAATCCCAAGTACTAACCCTTGGTTGGCTAAAATGAGTGTAAAAGTCAGGGTTTTTATGTGTTAAGAATAGGTTTTTGTGGGATCACAGAACCCTAATGAGGTGAAATTTCCCAAAACTGGTGCATGGTGGGATTGACTCAATCCACCCTCCGCCCCTTACCTAATGAGTCAGTGATCAAACAGCACTTAAGTCCATCGATATTACATTTAGAACTAATGTGAATTGTTTTTTCTCATGTCAAATCAACTCATTATATTTCTATTGTTAACATTGATAGTGTTTTGACCTACAATTGGCCGTCATTTGATTGAATGATAGCATTCACTAGCAAAAAAAAACGTCCTTGGGACACCAACTTTATCCTTATCAGAAATTCATTATCTAAAGAATATGGCCTGATCAGTTCAATGCAGTCTATTTTGACAAGGAGTATGATAGAAAATTGCATTTTGATTGATTTGTTGGGAAAATTACAATGTACTTATTTGACTCAGGGGCTAATTTTCCAGATTTTTCCTCATCTTCAAATCATTTAGTACCATGTAAATATCCAGTTGCAAATTTATGTTTACTTTGCAATTTATTATTAATATTATTATTGTCAATATTATTATTGTTATTTTTGTTTTGTTTTGACAAAAGCAGAATTGTCTACAGCATAGCGCCTGACTTTCACACTGTGTGGGCTACATAATTTTAGTTGTTTATTTTTTTTTTTTTTTTTTGAAATTGAAGGGTGAATCTTTTAAATTTGTATGTACTTGACACTTCTTTTAAAGAAAATAAAACCACCTCCACACCCAAATCCTACTAGCTACAATCTTGGAAATAATTGTTGGAATACTTTGAACAATTTTCGGAAACTGTTCTATTCTCCCGTCTCCCCCATCCCATTTTGATTTAGTATTGTCATCACAGTCTTGCTAATTCCACAAAGTTGACAGATGGGGGTAGACAGAGTAGGGTGAAGGGGGAAGGTTGAGGGCTTTCAATTGAGTGATAACAGGAGTTCGTAGGTTCTTAACTCTGGCCTAGCAAAATTAGGAAATGGTGGTGAGTATTCCAACTACTTGTATTCCATGATTGTAGTCCAGACATGATTGATGGGGTTGGGGAAGGGTAAGTTAAAGGAGAAGGTTGGGGTTTTCAATTGAGTGATAACAGGAGTTTGTAGGTTTTTTACTGGGTGAGCAATGTAGGAAATGGTAGTGAGTGTTACAACTATTATTTCCAAAATTGTAGCTGCATGAATAAATGTTATATTTAAGTTAATGTTAGATTTAAAAGCACACAATATTTTTAGAAGGTTGTAATTATACTTGTGTCCAACCTATCAAGGCACTACTAATTTACAATGTACAGCTTTTGTTGATCACATCTACTGAACTAACAAACTGACTATATTACGGGTCAAAACTACCTCTTACGTTTATGTATGATCAGCATCATTATCAGGAACATACTGTGATATTTTTAGCTGTTTTTTCAACAATGGGCAAGGATATTTGGGTCAATAAACATTGCACAAATTAATGAAATGAAATAATTTTTCAAGAGAAATGATGATTTTTGGAGAACAAAACAAGAAGCAACTCTGGCATGTGATTTTAAAGGTGCAACGAGAGATTTTGAGGCACCCAGATATTGTGTCTTAATAGTAATTTCATAGAGATAGACCTCTATTCTCTTACCTTGTATTTGGCTACAGAAATGTCTTAAAATAGAAAAAAGGTGTTTGGATTGCTTTATTTCAAATAAAAAACATAGGCTGAATTTCGTATTTGCTCCTATACGAAATTAGAAAATTCACAATTTTTGTACCAAAGAAACAGGTTCTCAGCTTAATCCTTTTAGATCAGGATATTTTTGATGGAAAGCTTTACATCAAGGGCAAAAATCAGTGCTTTAAATTTTTTTCAGACATCTGATATGTGAAATCTCTCGTTGCACCTTTAAAGGGGCCATTGGGATTGAAGGCAGTGCGTACCGACCGGGGAGGGGGGCAGGACAGAGGGGCAAGTTGCCCCTCTGGCTCAAAAAAGTGGGACGATATGGACCAAAATATGCATTTTCACCCCTCTTTTTCAGGCAATTTTGACCAATTTCAGCCTAAATTTGGGAAAAATTAAAGTAAATTTTGCAATTTTCGTCAAATTCAGACTTAATTGGAGCAATTCACCGGGACGACATATGAATTTTGCCCCGTCTGGATCGACTGCCTCAGTACGCCACTGCTTGAAGGGCCATGGAATGTATTGCAGTAGTCTATTTTGATTCGCTTTGGCAAGTTGCAATATCGAAAGAGAATTTCATTGCATTTGACAAATACTTAAAGTGATACTAAAAATACTATCAGTGATTTGCTAAATCAGAAAATTGAAAAAAAAAAAAAACGCAATCAAAAATCATGTTTTCGCATGTCTGTTAAACAAGAAAAGGTGTTCAATGTATCCTACACGTGAGAAGACCAAAAGCAACCTAATGAACACAAAATTATATACATATAAATTCATTAGTGTCTGTATAGACACTTACTACAACACGTTAATTGAAAAAAAACTTAAGAGAATTCTACAGACTTATCCTCCACTTTTAAGCTATTCCTGCCAATTTTGACTCTTTTGGGTGGATCACTGATAGTGGCTTTTAAACCCATTGGGGGTCACAAAGGTTAGGGTCATCTTTATTTTTTTACCTAAATGAACATGGACTAGTAAGAATATCCCATACAGCCAAAATGACTCGCAGAGGAAGAAATGTGAAGACAAAAAGAAAGGCATCCAATACAAAGGAAGAACCCATACGTCATCATCTGTAAAGAGAGACACAAAATGAAAACATTGTCAAAACCTGATTAAACTATATTAGAGGAGGAGCTGGGACTTACGTCAAACATAATCGTTTACCCCTCACTACAGAAAAGGTTTGACACTTTGGTAGTTAGTAGGGATCCCTCTACATCAATGCTTGGTAGGTAGTACTCTCAAATTGTGGTATCACTTTTCAATAGGGGTCAATTTAAGTTTACACAGGGGTCAAATTTTTTAAACTGCTCCAATCATGTTGAAATGTATGCCATATTGCTCCGTCTAGTCATAAGGAGTCCAAAAATGTATAGTTGTACCTTCTATGACCATTGGTTGGGACTAACCAAATGTGTCAAACCTTTTCTTGTAGGGGGAGGTAAACGAACTCCTTAGTAACATAGGCCCCTATGTATTCTGCGCCTATGTAGGTTACAATATAAGTCAGTGGCAGTGGCAGCACAAGACTTCTTTTTTTTTTTTTAATAAAATTGGGGGAAGGGGAGGGGGATGGGGAGGGGGGGAAAGGAAGATGAAATTTAGGAAGGAAAGAGTGAAAATTTGGGGCAAAAACATCAAAAAATTGAGATTTTAAACAAATTTTGGCCCAAATTCACTGATTTTTGCCAAAAGTTTGTTTGCAGAAAATCCACCATTTTTTTCTTCTGGTCAGGGTGAGGGGGGGGGGGGGCACAGGGGTGGGGGACTGGGGGAAATGGGGGACAATTGCCCACCCATGCCCACCTTGGTGCCACCACTGGTCAATGGTTTTGAGATTGGCTTCCAAATGACCTGTAGAAGCCGTCTCACAAACCACTGACACCAACAATTACTTAAGGGGTTTGACGTGTGATCTATTTTTATGCGCAAGCTGTTCCTTGAGCTTTTAATTTAGGCACCCGGCGGCAAAAGAAAGCATTTGTACATTGAGGTGCAAAGTTTCTAAAGGCAGATACCGTGGATCTCTGTACTTTCTGTTTGCATTATTCACTTGGAAAATTAAAACAAATTGCATCAATCCTGCATCCTCTGCACCATGTCCAGTTGCGCATCCTCTATGCACGCTTAAAGTTTATTATTCCTCCCTTCCTCTTCCTCCTCCTTCCCCGATGCCGTCCTTTTCCCTCTTTTTTTTATTTTTTTTTAGTAAAGTTAATATGATAACTCCATCGTATTAGTTACTAGCATCCACACTGACCCACACACCAAGTTTTGTCTAATTCAGATAATGGGACCTGTTTCTTTTATAAGCAGTACGTTGCTTGGAAAAGCAGAGTGAGAGATGTTAGGAGAGGCTTTGCACAAGTATTCGTGGGGAATATAAGAGCAGAACACTGGTAAGGATAGGGTTTGCACTTGTATGTTTTCTGGGGAATAAGAGCAGAAAAGTATGAAATAAACAAAAGTATAACCTTTGCCTACAGACCCTGGTTATGTCACAGTGCAAGTAGCAGTAGATATTAAGTACTGGGGTCAAGTGTAATCTAGACCGGACCAGGGGCCTGACAGTTACAGGCGGAGACAGACAGATGGACGGACAGACCAGACGGCCGACTTGACCAGAATTTTGGCTATGACAAAAAAGGAATAAAAAGATGAAATTGGGCTTATGGCATAGGGCAATGTGGCAAATGCAACGCCACTGACTTATGCACGCAGGTATGTGAGACAACCCTATTTTCTGGCCTATCTCAACTGTAGTTTTCTGAGGGTATTTAAACAGCATTAAATATTTTCTAAAACACTAATGCGAAAAGTAGATCAAAACTCATGTGAATAGAGCAAGTTGGCCAAAGTGAGCTCACCCCAAATGTAGTGATACATTTTAAGTCCTATTTTTATGTCCCACTAATATACATTCTTATTCAGTGGCGTGGTTATCATGTTAACAAGAAATTTGATTGGTTTAGATCAAAGCTCCACCTATCTATTACTGGGTAATAGAAGGACAGTTTGTGCAGCGATTACATGGTGTAGTCAAATATTTGACACATGCAAACGACGTTTATACTGCGTCATGCGTTTATACGCAAATGCAATTTATGCAGCGTGACGATCACCACGATCATCATGACTTTGGATCCTTGGATTGAAACATTTGTTTTCAAGAGGGGTGCAATTATTTAAATGAATAAAAAAAAATGATGTAACAAAATCTTTGACAAATTATGTCGATAAAAAGCCAAAATTACACAATTCTAAAAAAGAATCAGAATGAAAAATGAGATTTTTTTGTTTTGGCCATCTTAGATGGTGTCATTTTGGATGGGCATCCAATATATGTATATTTTTTGTGGTGGATGCCCATCCATTATAACATCATTTAAGAAGGACAAAACAAAAAAAAATCCTCTCATCTTTTATTTTCTAATTGTAAGGCTTTTGTTAAAAACATCTGTTGTTCTTCCACTACACCAAACTGCCGCCATCACTATATTTTTCTTTCTGATATATACACCTACCTTTTCCAACTCCTTTGGTATGCGTATGAAGGTGTGGATTCTCTCCCGTTTCTGCGTATAACTCGCTTCATCTTGTTCTAGAAAATAGCCTCTTGTTAACTCGGAATTCATGTACTTCCACAAAGACAGGCCTGTTAGCAAAACAAATAGGTGGCTGGGGTAATTTATGTCCGACCATTGCAAAAAAGGCACAAACAATTTTAAAGGTGCAACGAGAGATTTTGAGGCACCCAGATATTGTGGCATAATAGTAATTTAATATAGATTAGACACTCAATAGGTTTCTTACCTTGTATTAGGCAACAAAAATGTCTTAAAAGAGAGAAAGAAGTGATTTTGATTTGCTTATATTTTAATGTAAAACATAGGCTGAATTTCGTATTTGCTCCTATACGAAATTAGAAATTACACAATTTTTGTACCAAAGAAACATTTCTGAGCTTAATCATTTCAGATGGGGATATTTTTGATGGAAAGCTTACATCAGGGCCAAAATCAGTACTTTTGATTTTTTAGGGACACCTGATATGTCAAATCTCTCGTTGCACCTTTAACTGATCAAACTTTGTGATGAGCCAATTAACCTAGATTGGGGATCACACACCGATCAATTCATTGTTGAATTGGACCAATAATCCAGTGCCGATTCAGATTAATTTTGAGCTAGCCATGTATGCATTTTCTCGACATGATCATATGGATGTGACAGGTTCTGATGCTAAAAAAACATCAGGGCTAGAATTTGGCAAGAATCCGAGAATCGAAGCTTGCAAAGATTCTCGTAAATTGATTTGCCTGGACCAATGTTGACTCTCGTAAACTTTAGAACTTTACACAGTAGCAAATGAGATGATTCCTGCAAAATTCATTTTTGAGAATCAAGACTGATTCTCGCACTCTACAACGAAATTCTGTCCCTGAACATCAAAGCTGGTTATGGCCCATGCTTGAACTGCAATGGTCCCATACTACTCTCCTGCAGTTGTGTTTGTGGATTTTGCCCACAGGGACGTTTATTCACACCTAAAGGTAGGTGACCTGATTGACAACCTCATCCCCAGGGCAAATTTTCCAAAATGTATATGTTTTGTGTACTAAAAAAAGCACAATTTCCTTCCAAATTCCCAAATTTCCCTCCAAACACCAAAATTTCCTGGGAAGGAGCTTCCCAAATTCCTCACTTTTTCATGCCATGCTCGTCCCCCACCACTTTACCTCATTAGAAAGAGTTCCATATGGCCCCCCTCCCCAACAAATTCTGCAGCCTTGATGATGGGATAAACCACAGGATTAGGTTTCAAAATTCGTTAGGGAGGGGGACGTCTGGAACTCTAGCTGGGAAAAGTTTTCTTTTGATGTTATACCACACATCCCAAATGTATTCGAGACGTCCGACCACAGTAACTCCCCAGTAAACTGTCCTATGGGTTGATTGGGGGTGTTTCCATAAGGTGACATCCTTTTCTGACATACTTTTCTGACACCCTATGAATTCGGAAACCTTAACGGAATAAACCACATAAACCGTGTGGTCTATTCCGTTAAGGTCCGTTAAGGTTTCCGAATTCATAGGGTGTCAGAAAAGTATGTCAGAAAAGGGTGTCACCTTATGGAAACACCCGTTGATTTGGTACTGTGCACATTTTCGCAATAAGAACTAACCAAACAGCCAGACCGATTTAATTCAAATTTGTAATCAGATGTTTATGTAAGTGAGGGAGAAATTATCATGCACTGTAAACACACCTAATTACATCCTTCTGTTGTGGACATATTCACAGATAGTGTATTTTTTGCCGGGGCTATGAGCGAGTTTACAGTGTTTCAACTTTCAGTCAAGTGCAAGTGTACAAGTACAAATGTAAGATGGAAACTGATACTTTTAATCGCAACAGGGACCAAGCTGAAGAAAACCAGCCGGGGTGGTACTCAACTTTTTTCAGGTAGGGATGTGTGGCTCCCAATTTCTGAACTTGGAGCTTGCGAACTGATTTTGTCTCTGAAAGTAGGGACTTGGGAACTACATGTAACCTTTTGAGAAATTTGGCTAAAATTAGTACTTTAGCTTTCAAGTCAAAAATTGTCTGAAACGGGGACCTTTTAAAAGAACTGAATTATGCTTCAAAAGGGTATTTGGAAACTGCTGGAGAGACACAGATTACTGGACCCACCTATAAGGCCGTGACGGTGAACTAAGGTTTTAGATCAAAATTGCGTCCACCGCTCACATGCTCCAAAACTTCATTTCCATTATTTTAAAAAGTTCATTATTTGCATAAAAGTGCTCTTGATCACACACAAAAAAATCAAGTTTCAAACAGCTGTAAAAAGGTAAATTACACTTGCAGTCTGCAGAGTCTGATTAAGATGCCAGGCTGGCTTGTAAAAGGAACTTCTACCGTGACAAATGGTTTTCATGGGTGTACTCGCATCACGGTAGAAGCACTTCCGTATAACCTGTAGCAGTGCAGCTGAATAGGCTCCGAAGAAAAAAGGATTCGCAATATTCAGAGCTAATAAAATTGTTTCATATTTATCCTCACTTGTAAACCAGGGCACACATACCAGAGGTCTTTTATAATAATAGTTGCATAAAATTCATAATTAATACTTCTGAGGTACCAAATTCAGTGGAAATCCTTCCATAAAGTGAAGTTCCACATCAGTGACAACAGCAACAAAAATAGCACCACTACTCAACATGTTGTAACAAGCAAATTGTAGATGTATATTTTGTTTATTTCTAAGCCTTTTTTGCAAATCACTGTTGATGATTTGTAATGTAAGGGCATTTAATACTAACAACAACTTGGGCGAGTGATTTTATTTGAGTTGTAACTTGTATTATGAATTCAGTAAAAACCGCTGCTACATGTTTTTAAATACCGTACACTGTTCTGGAAACCTAAAATAGAGGAGCGGTCCGTAACAAAAACGTCATTCCAATTAAAGAGTGCGTCCGATTTGCTCGTATATTTAGGGTTGCATTGCAAACTAAGGCTGGCCTTATTGATGTGATTGGGTCTTCAACTCTAGAAGAAACCCATGAATTCACAAGTAAACCAATAAAAATACAAAATAATGATAATGAAATAAAGCCTCATGCCATTTGAAAAATGTCTGGACGCAAATCTAACACTTTCGTTCTTGTGGCTTAAGTATAATAAGGAAAGGAGTATGGGCAAATCCCGGTCCCTCAACTCAATAATAAAAAGTGGTAACCATGAGAGTTCTAAATTTCGCGGAAAAGGGGTATATTTTTTACTCTCATCGCGGACCGCGAAATCACGAAAAAAGGGGTTTGGTCTTCCTTGACATACGTCTCCGCGAATTGCAAAACAGGGTTTTTTCACAGAATTGGTCTCATTATTGATCCAACAACAAGCAGAAGGCAGCCTTGGGCCTTAGCACGGCGCGCTGTGTGGTTCCCCGTAATAATTGGTGTACATATTATAGTATACAGTGCAAGCTAGTGTACGGTACTCCCGCAGACACAAAGTATCGTTGATACTTGTATGTTCGCAATATGTGAAATTATAAGAGTCATCCTGAAAAGGGGTGTCTGAAAATCTGTCATTGAAAACCTTAAAATAGGGCCTAGGGTATCTTTTATTTAAACCCTAATTTTGTCATCGATTTTGCAAAAGGGGTAAACTCATTAAAAATCATTGAAAGGGTGGTTTTGAAAAAATGACCTCTGTTCCCACTTTTATGTTAGTTGATCAGGACTGGGGGAAAATCAACAAGTAATCATTTACAAATTTCAAGGCATCCATCATCATCATGCATATAAAATTGGGGTCTACATGGGTACAATTCGACACTTGTGACACTCGCACACAGCTGTTCTTATTTTGTGACATTTTGCACTTGGCTTCTTAATCCCCGTGACACTCGGACAGCAATTCATAAATCTTGCGACACTGCGACAGCATATTTAGTTGTTGTTGTCAACCCCCATGTCGACCCAGTTCCCGAGAATCGTAAAACTAGAGGGTCTTTTACATACACATTTTATGGCTGACTTTACATTGGACTGGACCTCTAATTACGACAACCTATCGCTTATTCGGACGAGCGCTAGAATATCAAATACCTATGTACTCTGATACGGAGCACTCAAATACACAGTGAAATGGTGACTTTCACCGACCTTCTTCCTAACAAAAAATGTTACTTAACATGATCTTGAGAAACTCCTAAATAGTGCACATATTTGGTGTTGTTAGATTCTTGATGATTATGTTAAAAAAGCATGTACTTTTCACAAGTCCAAGTTTTTCAATCCAAAATTTACGTGGATTGGATTTTTGGTGTTATACAAACAGCTTCCGGTAAGTCAGCAGTCTGAGGTCAGTTTTCGGCAGTCGGTTAAATACGTAATCCTGCTTCTAAATTGAAAAAAACTCGCGTTTGAAAAATTCTCAAGATCTGGAATAATATCGGAAGGCATTGTGGGGGGGGAATAAAGAGATGTGGCACGTAAGCTATTGCGTGTTAGCCTTTCCGTGTCTGCAAGCACCGAGAAATAACGTCAATTTCTCGCTATAGGGTTCTATATTTCAGACCATTACGATACATATTCAAAGAAAACATAGTAATAGACCCTATGATGACAAAAAAAATCAATAGAACCCCTTAGTTTCCGAGATATTTGAGATTAGTTAAGTTAGACATAATGCGCTATGAACCAGGCGCGGATCAAGGGAGGGGGAGGAAGGCGGAGGGGCGCGCCGCCCCCGGTAGGTAATAATTCTGCAAATTCTTGCAAAATAAGCCCATTTTGAGCTATTTTGGACAGAGTTACAGCCGTTCAGCCCCCGGTAATGTTGACGTTTTTCAAATCTGGATCCGCCCCCTGATGACGGACTGATAACGTTAATCTCTCGCGCAGAGAGAGTTACTAATTTAGGATAATTATCTGTTGCAAGTCTGTAGCACAGAACCACCACCGTGGGAAATACTACCAGACCGCGTAAGGCAATTCAGCAGGGACCCTAAGGTGACTGACAAGAGAATCGAGAATACTGTAATAAAGGATGTCGCTCATGATCGCGGTCGTACGTGAGTGCATGGTATTCACGCTATATGTCAATTACGTCATACTGCATGAATTAGGACCGCGTCAGGTGCGGCGTTTCGATATCATTACAAAACGTGTATGGGTATTTCTCTAGCCTGAAGCTTATAAACCTGCTCCAGTCAAAGCAGCGAGCGATTGGCGGCAATACCGGATTTTGACCCAAGATCAACTGTGACGCATGCTCATGAGCAGAAAGCCTCGCGCGACTGGAAGTTTATCTCGTGGTTTTTTTAATGTTTTTTACAAAATTGGTCGCAAATGTATGACCTTTCACCTGTCTCATGTCACTTGGATTTCCGGTTTGGACTTAGTGTGTGAAGTGTGATGAAAGTATCGTCCTCTGGAAAAAGTGGATCAAATTGTTCGTTAAGTTTATACTTTCGTCCTCAAAACTAATCAAAAACATTGCAGGGTTTGTCCTACCGATTGTCTTACAGACCAAAGTAAGTGAATTTGCTAAACATGGACTCATTTAGAGAATCATTAACGTTGACGCAAAATTGTTCTTACATCGTACAAATTCATTTTTGCATTGACTGAGGGCCAGTTAAAATATTGTAGGTTGATTTAAAAGATAAGGCCAATCAAGACTTTCAAGTCATGCTTGCAGGATGGTAGACCCTAGATGGCATGCTAGAAGTTTATGTAAAATATGACATGCTGATCAAGGCAATTAATAAGTCAGCAGATAGGAATTGGCTTGCCTATTAGACGTTCTACTTTCATTCTGAATACTATATGACCTTTCTTTGCACGTTGACATCTGCGGTGGGTCTGGGTGATCTGTCTAACAGTCGCTCAGCTCGAATCTTGTGTGTTTAGTGGTCGTTCCGCGGGTGGCTCTTCATCGTACATTTGCTGTACTGGGACATTTTCAGTCCTGACTACCACTCCCCTTCCGACCGGGATTCCGACTGGGCACCAACTGTTTCAGAGAGTACTGCTGTCTTCATGGTCTATAGAAGATGAATTCGCTTCTGCGTTCACTCGATTTCGGCTTAGAAATCATCTCTGATGAGATATTGGTGATTTTTGTTCGTCACTGGGTACATCGGCATTCTCTTTGAAAGCCGTTCTACAGACAGAACGTTTGCCATGGTGTAAATGACCTTGGACTGTATTCAGAGCTGTATTCAGGGCTGGCTGTACCCTATAGCGCCATCTCGCACTGTGTTTACGCGCAAAATTTGAACATAAATAAATAAAATAGTGAAACTAGCGAAACCATACTTTTACGGATATTTATGTGTACGTTTTATTTTGTGCTCCAGCAATTTATAGTTTTTAAGAAAATCTCAACTTCATCTTGTATTGATTTTATGTTTCATTGTTATTGCTCAATTTGCTGTTCTTAGCTTTCTTTTGTTTCTGTGTAACGCGCGCTGATCAATCGTTGGATATTGCCTATAGCAAGAACTGTTTATGTATGTATGTATTAAGTTTTGCGTGGACACGGAGACTACAGGATTTCTTCAACCACCGCTACCCCTTGGTTGAAAAGAATCCTTTAGCCCCTTAGGCGGGGGCCCGACTGGGGGGGGGGGGAGTCCCCGGGTTTTTATTCAGTGGGTGGAGTTTATTAGCTTTTTTTCGGGGAGAAGGGGTTAAGTTGAGCCACAAGGTAAGATGAACCACCCCCTCTATACAGAGACAAATAACTTATTTCACTTTCACTACTATCTAGTAATAGTACATTGCCTGCAACATTTTCTCAAGTTAAGATGGAATCCTTGCACATAGCTCTATGGGCCCTAGGCTTACAATTTAAAATTCGCACTACAAAGTTCATTCTTTTGCACTTGTTTTCTAACTTCTGTAAAAATGCTTTTGTCAAATTCCTCCTACAAGGGTGAAGCTTTAATGCACTCTTTTGTGTATTGTGGGTGTGATCTGTTAATAATATTTAGAACCCTGAGTGTAATCTATCTGTAACAAGTTTTAGTGTGGCGTAGTCTGGCTTTTTGACTTAAATGCTCCCTATGGGGTAAGTTGATCAGACTGGGCAGAGTAAGTTGAGCATGAAATGTAAGAATCAACTATAAACTATTTTTTTGCTACTTTTGACTAAAACTTTCACTATATCAAGCATTTTTATTTTGGCAAATGTTCTTGAACAAAAAATAGAAAAAGGTCACAGGCAAAATTGGATTTCATGGCTATGACACATCGGCTTATATATCATTTCTTGGATGGCTCACTTACCCCTGAATGGCTCACTTACAACCCCTCCTGATGGGTAAGTTTAGCCAGGGTTTTACAAAACTAGGCCTTTTTTTGGCATCTCCTGAAGGATAATGCAAATATATGGTCAAAATTTGTGAAATACCTTAGTCAGTAAACTACACGTTTCATTGTAACACGCAATGCCTCCTAATATATTCTCTGAGCAGGAATGACACAAATGTAAAAAAAATTGCTCAACTTACCCCCTTCCCCATGTACCACTTAAAATAACCAAATAGAGCCCAAGGGGTGGTGTCATGTCTGTTACTAATCCAAACATAATCTTTTACAACCTTCTACATCTCCATTCAACTTTCTTAATCATAAGGTGCATCACGATGTTTTTTATTGGGGTGACCAATTGTGTTTGTTCTGGTGTCGTAGTCATATGCCTATGGTTTGTGAAAGATGCTCCAGTATTGTACCTTGCTTTCGCCGTGCACAGCAACCATAAGTAAATAATGAAACCCAGGTGATGTCTACTTGACATATTGTACTGACATTTCAATAATTTGCGCACTGTATTTTTCTCCCACAGTCGCAAACCCCCGGACAAACCCCCCGGGGGGACTGACATTGGAAGAGGTACGGGTTTTTGCGGCCGCCCTTCAGAACCCCCTTTTTCGCGTCTCTTCTTCTCCATCAGCATTCTCAAACCCCCAGTTAAGCATAATTCCAGTTCTTAAGGTAAAAGTCCCCTTTCAGATTTTGGCCTCAGAAGCTACTTTTAGCCACATTTCCTCTCCCCAATCTGGCCAATTTCTCAAAATTTCAGTTTCCCATCCCCTACTGTCGATACAAATCCGTTCCCAATCCCCCCCCAAGTCGGAAATCGGCCGCACATCCCTACCTGAAAAATGTGAGTGCCAACCCCCCCCCCACCCCCCCCCCCCCCGGGGACAAACCTAAACCCGCCACTTGCCCAGAATCAACCATGAAACCTCATTTAGCTATAAAATTTTTTTTTTTTTTTTTTTTTAATTTTATCATAAAAAATTAAATAAATGTCCGTGTGATATAATAAAAACACAAATCTAAAAGAAGACCTTTTTTCTATATGCCTAACAAAGGGGTGACCAACTTACCTCGTGTCCGCAATTTGCCCCACTTCTCATATAGGGGTGTCTACATATTGGTGTGTGCAAGTCCAATGTTACTTATGTGCAATTCTGCTAATATCTGGGGCACTCAACCTCTTCGTGACAAAGTTGCATCACATTAGATTGGCATCACAAAATGGGTTTGTTGGGTTGTTTTTTGCCACAATGTTGGTGGTTGATGTTAACTGTAAGGCCTATGAGGTATAACAGAAATGCTTAAATTCCTGAACATGAAATCTATGACAGAAGTTTCCCTAAGTATGAGAATATATAAATTTTGTGTCGGAGCCATGTGTGTGATGGGCAATAAACGCCTTACTTTTTTTTTTTCACAACTTTTTTAAAAAACTTTTTATTTGAATCAAAAATTGCAACATTCCGTTCAAAAGAACTGTCAACGGAAAACGCAGAATTGATCTAAAAGCTGTGTTATCCTATATTAACCACATGCATCCCTATTTTCTTATGTATTATTTGTTTTTCATTTCAAGCAGGATATTTAAGAAATATATTGAATCCCACTGGATTACAATCCCAAATGCACCAGTTTGAACTGAACAAATTGTGCTTTACATCGCAATTACGATCCTTTCAAAAATACTCATATTCTAGCATCAAATTTAATGCTAATTATCTACTTAATCTCCAGTATAACTTGAAAGTTCCTTTTTTCTCCGTTTCAGGAATATTTCACAAATGTTCGAATTTCAAAAATGTGGAGTCCACCTACACTACACCCCCTACTGACTCAACTTTGGCCAGTCAGAAGCTTAACTCTGATCTATGTTTTTAACCTAAAATCATCTTGATAGAATTACTGATTTTATCACTGTGATCATAGCACATAAGGGTCCATATTCAATTCCTTTTCATATCTGTTTTTGCCTTCATTATAACACATATATCTGAAAACCCCCGAAGTAATCTGTAATATAGGTTTCATACACACATCTTTGAAAGATCTTTAATTCAATCCATCCAACTTTGTAAGCACTTCAGAATTGATCTGCATTTTTTTCAAAATACTGCGTAAATCACTTATCAAATAAATGCAAATTAGCTTATTAATCTGCAACAAAAGTATGAACCAACTGTTTGTCATATTCTTATTGATGGTAATATGAAGTTGCGGTAGATATAGTTCCTGAGAGCAGTATCACGATTACCATGGAGGACGGCTATCTTGTCATTTAACAGGATGTCCCACAACAATGCGAACTTCTGTCCATTCGAATGTAGCGACAGCAGTGGTAGCAATCGCATGACATATCATGAATTATAAATAAAAAACTGTGGGATGAAATGTGTCACCTATATAACACCTTTAAAGTAAGAAAGCCCCACCACACACACACACCCCACCCCCCCCCCCCCCCAACACACTACACTGAAATACTAACAGCAAACCTTCTTAATTCTGCCAGGAAAAGTGTTTTCTCAGAGACCGCGCATTTTTTAAAAGGTTTTTGCTCAATTTTCAGAAAAAAATGAAGTGGGTCAAAATGCATAAACTAGCCCCCTCTCCCCCATTGGCGGCGCAACGGGGCTGGGGGGCTGGGGGCAGGGGCTACATTTCTCTCCCCCCCCCCCCCCTCTAATTTTCGTTTGGCCCCTGGTCAAAAAAAATCCGCGATTTTTGGGGCCAAAATCATGAAATTTTGGGGCAAATATTAGCGATTTGGGCCAAAATTGGGAATTTTTGCCAACCCCCAAATTTCACTTTTCAGCACCCCACCCCCACAATGTCACTGCCCCCGTCTTCCCACCAGAAAGAAGTTATAGGGTGGGTCATGATGTATGGTGGGGTTTCTGTAGGTCCATTTCTAAGTAAATATACAATGCTACATTCTTTCAGCTTCATTTTCTTGATCAAAGTAGCATCACATTGCATCATAATATGGGGGTGAGCTTAGTTTGTTTTGGTGCCAAGAAGGGATGGTTTTGTGATTGTGAGCTTTATGGGGGTGGGTATTGAAGTATGAGTGGTACGTACTTATGGAGTGGTAAGTTGTAAAAATGCATGCTAACATTCTCTGAAGGCGAAATAACGGACCGCCAGGTTATCCTCACTGAGCGTGGAGAGTCCGAGGATTATCCCAAATCGTGCACTTTGTGATAGCGAATGTTAACGCATTGGTGGCACACACGTAATATGGCCCATAACTCAACATTTGAAAACGGGACCCCAGCTGATTCGAACCTGTGCGCCCCTGGCGGTCATTTTTAAATGCCGCCATCTTTATTTTCAATCTCATAATCTCGTTTAATAACACCGATACGACTTGATTTTTGTGTCATACCTCTGGTTCGGTCAAGGAAATCCAATATGACTTATATTTTTAAATATCTTGTGTCCGCCCGCTTTTGTTTTCGCAATATGGCCGCCAACTTGCTCCAAAATTGACATATCTCTTAATACAACTTAATTTTGAAAAATAAATTGATTGATTTTGTGGCTATACCTGTGTTTTTAAAGATTCAAAGAATCTTAATATAATAATTTACGTTTGATATCTGGTGGCAAAAGCCATGTTGTTTTCGAATATGGCCGCCAATTTACACTATCAATCTTGTTCAAAATATTGATACGGACTTGCTTTTGTGGCGGTACCTAGGTTAATTATCCATCTGCCATTGTTGTTATGTGTATGTAACTTTCATTCACGTTTTCACTATGTACTTTTAGCATCTTATAGCGTTGCATTTATAGTGTAGTATGTAGTGTCATACATAATATTGTACATTAAAAATGCTTAAATAACAAAGAGTTTCACATAAAATGAGTACCAAATTTAGGCCTACTCTCGAAGAGGAACGCCACAGATGATGTCCGAATGTTCTTTTCCCATTATTGCGAGGTGGGTAGTGATCATTTTATCACCCGTGGGAGTCCTCAAATTAGCAACTACAGTGAAGGCGTTGTGGCTATTTACTCCTAACATAGAGACATTGCAATCTGTTGCGAGTAGGGTAGGTGCGCAGAATGGGGATCAAGCAATAATTAAAGCACCCAGTTACCAAGTCCAGAAGAAGACTTTGGTGGACTTTGGGGCATCCAATGCGCATTGGAAGATGAACTGCAATCTAGCCAAAATGTGTTGGACATACTGCTCTTTTTTTTTCCCCCATTATTTGCCGTATTTCTCTTAAAGCTATATAGGAAATCCTGTCAACTTGGGTTTGGGGGGCTTGCCGCATTCTCTATCCATGCAACCCTCCCTGTCCCCACCAATCAATATTGGGTTCTTTTTGGGTGGCAAGAACAAATTTAGGATCACCTTGTCCAGGGGGACGGGGGCATTTTGAAGTACGGCCTATACAATGTTCCAACCTTTGGCGGAGATTTTGATGACTCTTCTTCAACCTGCTGGTAAAGCCTGTCGCACAATCATCAAGTGTGGATGTAGGAAAGGATTTCCGATGACAGTGTATACATGTTTTATCTATGGCGGGGCCCATGTGTTATTTTACTGTAACTTTTAAATATTTTACCGTTCTATGATCGTTTAGACATTTTCCTATTTTATTAAGCTTATGCCTACAAGTTTGCCTAAACCTCCAGAAGTAAAATCTCCGCCCTCGTTTTTGAAAAAGAAGGTACTAGTCGGACTGACATATATTACTTTATATTTAATTTTGTACGATGAAGTATGTTTTAAAAACTGTGTAAAATAAATTATTTTAACTATGGCGGGCCATTTGTTATCTAAATTAACTTAAAATATTTTATATACCATTATATACCATTGCCAAAAGAATCTATGTGCATGGAGACTATCTTGTAACGCCTGCCCGCAGCCTAAGGACGATGATGATGAGATGATGATATATACCTTCAGATTCTCTGTTTAGACATAATTCTATGTTTATTATTAACTTAGGCCTACCATTTTGCCTAAACCTGCAGAGGTAAAATCTCTACCAACCGACCTCGTTTTAAAAACGAAAGTACTATTCAGGAATAGATTAATTTACATTTAATTTTGTACGATTGATTATGTATTGGTTTTTAAAATCTATGTAAATAAATAGTTTAATAACCATGGCTGGTCTATCTTTTTTAAATGTAACTTTATATTTTTAACCATTCTTGCCAAATTGTACCCTTGATTTATATGTTACATGAAATTTTTTTGAGAGAGAGTAACGTTTTAATCATGCATATTGATTATCTATTGTGGGATTTTTTTGTATATTTTTGAATTTCAATTTAATAGCTATTCCTATACAAATAATCTTAAATGTTACGCTTTTTTTGTTATTTTATTTATTGGTTATATTATGTAATGTCTAGGTGTATCATATTCTTGATTTACGAAATGTAAGAATTCGAAAGCTGGTTCTAGTTATTTAATAATGTGCTAGTACCCTTCTAGTTATATGTACTTTTAAATTGATTTATGTAATTGTTGTAATGTTAAAATAATTGGTTTTGAACAAACCTTACTCACAATAGTCTTGTCATTACGTAATTAATTAAAAATAGCACCTACAGAAGGCGCAACTTTTCAATAGTTCAACCTGTGCTAACGTCACCATACTTCTCTGTACTTCTTATGATCCAATCAGCTGCATAATTCTAATTCGTAACAGTTGATTTTTTATCCTAGGTGGAAATAGCTGACGCCACCCTGCCCAAGATTTATTTGACCTATAGCACGGCCAGGGATATTCTTAAAATTAATTTCACTAATCACAGACTCTTGTTTACGAATAGAGATGACATGTAACAATTGCCTACAAACACTTAAGGTGAATAATAGGGTTTTCCGTTTAAGGCAGGATGGCAATTTAAACAACTCATAAGTCGGCCCATGTTGTTAAGGAAGGGACGGATACAAGATTTTTAGTTATAATTTGGTTTATATTTGGATATGTTGGTCTTGAAACTAGGTCTAGACCCAAAGCAGGCTAATTAACATTTTTAATTAAAAAACCAAAATATAAGAAAGTGCCATTTTTTGTGCAAATGGAGGGCCATATTGGAAGATAAAATGGTTACACAAAAAAACCAGATATCAAAACGTGTTCGATTTGGATTCCTTGACCTTGAAAACCTAGTATAGACACAAAAATAAGTTCCATCGGTGGTTATTACAGTAGATCTAAGATTGGGAAAATAAGAATGTCGGCCATTTTGAAAACTAATACCACCATGGTCGCCACAGGTCATCCGCTTGGGGTCCCGTTGTGAATGGTGAGTTATGGTCAATATTAACTGTGTGCCCAACAGTTTTATACTTCTATCACAATTGCACGATTTATCTCCAGAAGGGTCTTACCCTCTGGACTAGACGCGTGGTGCGGGTTTTGGTGTCCTGTGGTGCACGGCCATTGTGTTAATAGGGGCTATGGGTTTGATAGGGCCTGCACTATGTGGTGTTTTCAAGTTCTTGCTACTAAACACATCATCCAAGCTACAACAATGCTAACATTCTTGGCAACATGAACCTCTTGACAGAAGTTAGCATCCGCATCCTGTATGAGCATAATATATATAACCTTATATGGGTTCAAGTTTTTACTAACACATAAATCGCTAACCTTCTCTGAACAAGAACTCCTTGAACCGAAAGGTTAGCATCGCATAGCCTATAGGCATAACTATATAAAACATTTATGGGGGTGTTTGCAAGTTGTGTTACTAAACAGACAATGCTAACATCTCTGAAACATTAACTCTCTTGACAGATGTTAGCATCCCATAGTCTTATGAGGCATAACTGTATTTCACTAATATTGGAGTTCATTTTACTAAACATCAATTAAACATTCCTGAACATGAACTCCCTTGACAAGAAGGTTAGCATCACATATCCTATAAGACATAAATAGCCTATATATACATTATATGAGTGTTTGCAATTTCAGTGTTCTAACACCTACCACGCTAACATTCTCCTGAACCTTAACTCCTTGACAGAAGGTTACCAATCGCATAGTCCTCTACACATAAATAGCCTCTATATAAACATTTATATGGAGTGTTTGCAAGTTCAGTGGGTTACTAGACCATAACAATTCTAAGTGCTTAACATTCTCCTCTGAACATGAACTCTCTTGACAGAAGGTTGGGGCACAATCGCATAGGTCCTAAAGACCTAAATAGCCTATATATAAAACTTATAGGGTGTTTGCAAGTTCAGTGTAACTAAACACAACAATGCTAACATTCTTCTGAACATGAACTTCCTTGCCAGAAGGTTCATCGCATACCTATATCATAACTCGTCCTAATACAACATTATATAGGCCTATGGGGTGTTTGCCAGTCAGGTTCTAAAGCCTACAAACACATACAATCTAAAATTCGTTAACATGAACTCTCTTGACAATAGCATCGCATACCCTATAGGCTAAAAATATATAAAACATTTATATAATGGGGTGTTTTCCTCATGGCAAGTTCAGATTTACTAAACGATATAATGCTAACGTTCTCTGAACATGACTGTCTTGACAAAAGGTTAGCATCGCATGCCCTGTCAGGCATACTAACATATTAACCTTAACGACATCAGAATTTATCCGGATACAAGGCTTTGGAATTAAACTTAAAGTGCTCATCCCAATAAAGGGAGAGCGAATTAAAAATTAACCTTCTGGTAATGAATTCGTTACCTCTGATTTTCACCCTATTAGCATGATCCTAATCCCATTAGGAAATAACAGACTAAACTTCGCTGAGCCTGGTGTGTGTTTTTGGATGTTGGTGTTAAGAGTGTGTTGGGCTGAGACGAATATTCGCTCAGTCAGTGTTGGTGGTCGATGTTTGGGGAAGTGAGACTTGCACATTCAATGTTACTGAACATACACAATGCTAACATTCTGTCACTTGAACTATTTTTGACAAAGGTTTCCGTTATGGATATAAGGGCTCTACTTAGCATAACGTTTTCTCTAGACCACACATCACCTCTTTGGCGTTCTGCCATGATGCCAATTTTTGATTGGGACGCAACATAGTGATCAGCTAGTGTGATGAATACTATTATAATAATGCATCAAAATCCACACCTGCCTGTTGAAGGACCTTTCCTTGTAGTTTTTTTTTTTTTTTCGGGGGAAGGGGTGTTTCTTGGTTGTTGTAGTCAGCAAATGGTGCAAGAATCAAACCTATTTGCATTTGGTGAAAAGTCCCAATTTGGCACAATGTAGCTCTTGATATATGCTGAATAATCTGTCTAGGGGCCAAAGTAATTTCTTCCAAGATGGCCCGCCAAATTCAAAATGGCCACCACGTTTTAAAAAGTCATGTTTTTACGTGCTTTCTCTGTTTATTATATGATCCAATTACTCAATTTGATAGTGTTTCGTGCATTTTATAACGGAAATACCCTGATTTGACACTACCACTGGTATTCCATTGTTTACAACATTAGCAAAATGATCAAAATGGCAAGAAATCCAAAATTCGCCAATTTGAAGCATATCATTTGATTACAAGAAATGACTGTTTTTCTTGACTGTTATGATTCCCTAAGGTTGTTATTGCCATGTTCATTAAGATAGAATTTCTGCGCATCACCTTAAGAATCCAAAATGGCGGCGAAAATCAAAATGGCGCTAATTTGTCACTTAAAGATATCTTTTTCCTTTGATATCAAGAAATGAATGTTTTTTTTTTCCTAATCTTGATATAACTCCTCAGGAAGGATTCCCCCACTCAACTTATAGAAAACACCAATAAGGTATGTTGCAAATTGCGTCTTTCCGGATATTTGGCCAAGATCCGCCAAAACCGCGAATGGCCCCCAAAAACTACTTTTAGAAGTATACTTTAAGTGCTATGATTCCCCGTGCTACTTGCATGTTTTTTTTTTTTATTAAAATAACAATCCTCATTTGATTTGTATTGTTGGCTCTGTGGTTATACACAGCCGTAAAAGTACATCCAGTGGTGGGAGCAATTTGGACTCATTGCCCCAGTCACTCGGTCCAAAAAATCACAGGGCACAGACCATGTTACCCCAATGAGAAGCTCTATTCCCTGCGCTCTAAGCCTAGTGATTTGTTTAAACTGATTCCAGGTCAAACGAATCCTATTACGTTGCACTTCTACGCAAATTCAAAATGATGGCCAAATTTAACCCACCACCCAAAAGATGAGTTGACTCTGCAGAAGTACTTTGGTAGCCCTAATGTGTATAGCAAAGGTCTACTTAATACTTTCCATGAAAATTCCTGCCATCGTGAGCCCAGATCGAAAAAAAACAGTTTTTATAGAATTGCTATATTGCGTGAAAGCAGACCCCGTTGTAGAAGCAACCTCATATCTGATGACAACATCAACGTGCTCACCATTGCAATCGGCTCTGTTATAGTTATAAGCTCGTCCTACACACCCTCCATCAGTAGATTCATTCAAGACCTCAATTCATTTCGGGAATTCCACTAAACCGCATTTCTTATCGGATTTCCACAGCCATAGTACCCAAGGGCTAACAATGAAGCAAATAACAAGACGGACAGGCTGTGGAAGAATAAGACAACCTTCACGACCCTAAACTGTCCGCTAACATTTTTATCTTGGCCATTGGAATGAGAGGTTACAATCCTGATCTATATAGCTATTGTTGCAAACATCTCTAACCTCTGTAACTGTGTGCACGATTTGTTCTTGATCCTTTTTCCACTACTCTGTCCTGCTGTAGTCAGTAAGACCAAACGCTTGCTTTTAAAGCAGCACTTTACTACAGACCGTGCTAAGGTTTGCTCCAAAACTCATGGCATAACTATGTCAATTTGCCAACTAGTAAATAAGACTGCCCGAGATTCCCATAAACCAAGAGGCTGTAGGAGACTCAATACATCCCAGGAGGCCTTCCAATGAATGTGCTAAGAATATCAAAGGTTTTCACCCTGTTTGAAAAGCCGATCCTTTCTCAGTTCAAACACTGCTAAAGGTGAGGAAGTTTCGGATGCACAGGATCACAACCAGGCACACCTTAAATGAATCCATCGATATGACCCATAACAACAAGAAATAATGGTCTACCATCCGAAGCTTCCAGTCAAAGGTCATCCACCACAACCTCCACAGCACAGCAGCCAAAAATGGTACAACCCACATTTTGAATTTTACTTATTCGTTCTCCAGGTAGACAAGGATGGTTAGTTTTTTATTAATCTTTTCCTGGCGAGCGCCATTGCACACCTGTTGTTTTGAAAACAACCTGCGCCTGGCCGGATTCGAACAGGTGACCTAGTATTACTAGCATGCTAGGAAGCAATGGCCACCTTCGAACCTAATACCTTAGATGATATCTGTCGTTCTTCTACCAACCCCGTCTTGATAGCTCAGTGGTTATAGCGCGCCGTGTGCAAGATATTCAAGACACATATATAACTTTCCATCTAAGCAACCGTGAAGCCAACGTCAGCCTAAATATCCTGGTTTCCTGGAAGACCCCTAGAGCACTGTAATATTCTGCCTACCTAGGATTTACCTTGGAACCACCCTCTAATTATAAGACCCACATCATGACAAGAAGAGTAAGGATGTTCCCGCAATAACATCTTGAACAGCTCATCCGGCACAAGCTGGATACCCTAAGATCAACGGCACTTGTCCTGTACTACTTATGCAGAGTATGCTAACCTGTATGGGAAAGGTCAACCTAAGCCAAGAAGCTTGATCCAGCATTAAATTGCTCCTGCCGGCTAGCACAGAACGAGTCACGGACAACTTATGCTCCCTTCAGGATTGCTCCACCAAACTCGTTCTAGTGGTGCGAGCATGCCAGAGCGTGCTGCCAAATATCTATGTGAACACTCTATGTCTGACATAGACCAGCTCTAACCCGCCTTAGTAAATCCAGAGAGAGTTTCTGAAGCAAGACCACAACCCTTTAAACAGTCTCAAAGGAGTTTTAAGTAAGATAGTCGCCTTCTGGAAAGAAAGACTTTGCTATCAAGCAACCAAGTAACATTATTGGTATTGAACCTGATGAGCACACCCACATGGAGTCTGACTCCTTCTGGGCTTGAATGGCGATGTCTCAACAGATTCCGAACCAGAATCGGATAATCCAAGGTTGCCGGCCTCGCAGAATTGGGCTACCTGGAAGCAGATCAGGACCTAACCTGTCAAATGTAGAACACATCACCACAGACATGGAACATCTCTGGTCTGCCCAATGTTGGCACACAATGCACATACAGGACCTTGAAGAATTCAGTGTGTGGCCCAATGTTGGAGCAACAATGCACAGACAATGAACTTGCAGAATTCAGTGAGCAGCATACATTGTCCACAAAACATCATCTATTACTTACAGCCACACTTCCACTAAGCGTTTTTTTTGACCTGGCTATATATGCTTTCGATGCCTGGTGTGTCTGGCAAGGTTGTCCATATAGGACTGTTAAGCTGCAATTTCCACAACCAGACCATCCAGCTGGATCTGTTAGCTCTGGAGCTTGCAGCAATGCTTGTCCCCAGCAATGTCCTGCCTGATAGGCTGCTCTGTTTGAGTGCTGCTACAGTGCAATCTGAGGTAGTGGAATTACTCACTGGAATCTTGTCTGTTGTACATATGTCAACAATCCTCCTTCTAGTGTTGGCTAGTTATTTCAAGGCATCTCTTAAGGAGGATTTCTTTCTTCCAGGTTTTCAAGTTTTTACACATCATGGAAGATTTTGCTTGCGGCCGCCGCGTGTGCAACCTTTGTTGCAACGTGAAGGGTGTGAAACATCAGCAAAGACAAAGAGTTCTCTGCTGGTCCTAGGGTCCTGGGCATAGTATTTCTGGTGTGAATCTTCGTTCCTCCGCTAGCTTATAGTCTTAAACTAGGAAGGGATGCATACAAGAGAGAATGGAGGTTCTACAAATTTTCAGAATACAAAATTAAGAATGAATGAGTAAATGAATGACCCTTTAACAATCCAAAAATCTTTTTAATTTTTTCAGTATTCCTCACATGACCACATCCATTTCTGGTATTTTGGTCTGTAACATGAATAACACTCCGTATTAACTACTAACAAATGACATTAGGCATCTATTTGATAATATTATACAGTCTTAGAAATTACACCTTGACAAGCACCAGGCAGCACATAAAAGATTACCTGGTAAATGGCAATAGAACTTGTGAGGTACAACTTGACAAAGAAAAATCACAGTACATTTATGAACATGTTTTCAATTTATAGTGGGCAGCAGCCCTTTTGAACATGCAGCCATATTGTTTTGTGATACACACCAAATGTCAAGTGTAACCATAAACCAAGATACAATTATTTTTTGATTGAATCTTATCATTTCCCATGACACATATAAAATCAATCATCTCACCCTTAACATATCAAGGTTACAGTAGCTGCCACTTTTAATTTGACAGCCAGGTTTGAATAATGGCAGCCATTTCGATATCATGTACATTGGCATTTACAACAATAAAATGTAGGTTTTTCGATATTTGAATGGCCCAAATTTTAGAAATTTTTGAAAAAAATGTCTGTTTGCCTGGGACCTTCAAAATAAAAAATAATCAGCTTTTTCCTGTGAGCGGCAAGCCATCTTGAATTTAGGTTAGGACCAATGGTGTGACGCCATTTTGAATTGACCTACTTTTTTGGTGAACAGAAATATTGATTAAAAAGTTAAAACCAATTCTTATCGGACCTATATAATACAGTTTACAACCACATATTTGCAATCATTAATGCTTTTTATAGGGTGGCGGCCATTTTGAATGGCGGCCATAATTGGAAGGAAATTAATTTGGGGCCCCTTAGACCCGATTTATTTAGCATCTCCATAGCTAGCCCTCTGTGCCAAATTTGGTACTATTTCATTTCACCCAAAATGCACAATCTTTCCATTCACATCTGCATGACTAGTGAGTTTACATTACAGCCAAATTTATTCAAAAAGGCCTAATTTTTGAAAACTGCTCCACTGGGCCGTAGAAAATTGCACAGGCCCGGTTGATAGTGGGCCTTTAATTTTTATATGAACGAGCCCGCCATATTTTTTCTTTTTTTTTCTGATTGGGATTTTCCCCCCAAATTTGCTAAAAAGAAATAATGATCAAGTACATTGGTTGACTTAACCCATTAGTTTGAGCCATTCCCCAACTTGTAATGCCATGTTTTTGTTCCTTTTTTTTCAACGAATATAGGGTGTATACTAACTTTTTAGTGTGTTTTGGTGTGTATCCCGTGGATGTTCTGTTAAGGTATTATTAAAACACAATTGGACTGGATTTTAAATTTTTCCTGAGTACATTTTCCCCCTTGAAGATGTGGAAGCAGTCCCAATTTGCAACCCCATCTTTTTCGTGACAGATGGTCCCTATTAATGAAAAACATCATTTTTTAAGCACAAAAGCCTCCGGGAATCATTTTCATTGACATCCCAAAAATCAAACTACACTTTGTAGTCAGAAGTGACAATCATGTGGCATAATAACCAACCTTTGCAAATGGGAAGAAAAATGGTGCCAAGTCAGACATTTTGTGAGGGGCTAATTTGGGTCCAACTGTACAAACATCAGTTCATTGAGTGATGGGGATAAATGTTTCTGACATGGGGCCTCTCTTCTCACCGTACCCCCCCCCCCCCCCCCCCCCCCACACCACCGGATGTACGCCATGCCAAAATACAGCTTTCCGTCCTGAATGCCCTTGTCATCTGCCATCGCGGTTTTCGAAAAGATCACACAAGTTCATTATATCAATCTGAATACAACCATATGAGTCTTGGACCCAGTGGCTCTCCGCCATTGTTCCACGGGGAGGGTTTCTCAGGGGTTTGTTGGGTACCCATGCCGTTCCAGGGGTTCGTAAGCGACGCCTAATACAGGACCAATTTTCCGTGAAATATACCCCCTACCGGGATCAGTTTTCGGTGTAAAGATACTCTTTTCAAGTGACAATTTTACCCCTAACGGAACCATTTGCCGTAAATTATATCCCAAGTGGGACATTTTTCCATACATGAATAAAAAGAGCGTTTTAAAGGAACCCACATAAGACAAGCGGTTCTGTCTCGACCCACATGTCGCCTGTTCGCGATTCCATTCCTTCAGCCTATCTTCAACTTGGACCTCAGACGACCTTTTGACCTGCACAATGACCTTTGAGACTTATTATCACACGGCCTATAATGTTACCATGAATCATGTTTGGCCCAGGCAAGTTTAGTTGGCAATTGGACTTCAAATTATGCAAATTGTACTTGTCCGCATTACCCTTGGTACATTGACCCTTTACTCACTACATTAAGGTTCCACAATGGGCACTATCTTGACCCACGTTCTGTACAATTGGCATGATGCCCACTTGATGTTTTCACCATTTTTAACTGACCTCTATGACCCTTGACCTTGGTATGTTGACCCTTGACCTGGAAATGTACTAACGAACACGTTTGGCCATACTTTTCACAGACACGTTTTGATAATTTCCAATATTTTGACCCCTGTATAAACCTTCCCCCCTTAAAAAGGTTCACTCTTTGATTTGTAGCTTTTGATCTGTTGTTTTTAAAGGTATTCCTGCAATACATTCTGTTGAATGTTGATTTTGTTGCAATTGTTTGTGGGTTAAGGCACATTCTCTATTTTTGACTGGCCTAACAACAATAAAATCATTGGCATAACAAAAATCTATGGGACTGGTCCTTGACATAGAGTACCACACCACTATAAGCTCTGTATTTCCACCCGATTGTCCCACTAGTGTCCTTCTCCCCAGAGGGTGCATTGAGTCATCCCACAATGCACCAGTTTTGGGAAATCCTACACCTAATCCTCCTCTTCCCCCAATTTTTAAAAATTAAGCATAGGTAATTGTTTTGCATGATCTGATCATGACATGACATGTCTTGTGGTTCTTAAAAACTTCTTGAAGACTTTTTATCCATGTGTTTTTGTACAGTACAATATAGGCATGTTGCAATGCATTATGGGATTGGTTCAAAACACCCTCTGCTTCTGCCCTGACAGTCAACTAATGGTGTATCCAGCAAGAGGTTGACTCCAAACAAATGTAAAATCAACCTAGTTTTATCCTGAAGCAATGCTAGGCCCCAGGTTTACGCTCTCACCCCCACCAGGTTCGGAGGTTTATAGCCACGATTCTTGGAGATTTTGGCCCGAATTCATGCTCCAGGAGCAGGTATTTTCAACTCTTCTCATAGGGGCGCTATTCATTATTATGTGTGCGCTTTATTCCGTTAATGTTTATATTGAAGTATTACAAAAGAACGACTTCCTGCCGGCTCGGATTGCGTGGCGTGTGTCTGTGGGCGCTCGTCTTGTTATCTAAAGGTCGTGGGTTTCGAATCCCACTCCAGGAACAAAATTTAGTTTATGATTTTATTTGTATTTTAGAGTTGGAGATTGGAATCATAAAAACATCAGAGTTGTGGATTGAAGTAGAAAAATATTGAATAGCTGCCTTATGAGATACTAAGACTGGTCCTGGTCCTGGAGCATGAATTCGGGCCAAAATCTCCGACGTGCTATAGCCACGCCTAAGAAAAACACACCAGACAAAGAGCAAAGTGTACTGTTGACTTGAAAATTATATTTGTTTCTGTATACAATCACACCATTGACTTTGGATATGAATAACTACTTCCTTTCATTAAGAGGGTCAAATGCTAGGGTAAAAATAACAGGGCATCTTGACAGAGCTATTTTGGGGACTAAAAGTGCATTTTGTGATCCTAGCACCTCCAATTTTATTTACGATTGTCTAGGTATTCCAAAGTTGACCAAATCTGCACATAAAATTAGGCATAAATACTACTTAGGCCAGTGGTTCAGATGATATAACAATTATGCAGTCAGTAATTAAAGGCACTATCAGTGATTTGCTAAATCAGAAAAACACAAAAATCAGATTTTTGCATGTCTGTAACAAGTATAGCTATCCTAACATACCCTACAAGTGCCAAGTCTGAAAGCAACCTAATAAGGACAGAATCGGATATTTTAGTCATTACTGTCGTACGGACACTTACTACTACACATAACTGAATGGAGATTCATATCTTTGAACATTGTTGTTTTCTTCCTTTGTGTAAATTTTTCAGTTGCAGAATATACCTTATGGGAATTTTACAAACTTATCCTTCAATTTTAATCTATTCCTGCAAATTTCAATATTTTGACAGATTTGAGTGAATCACTGATAATGGCTTTAAGATGGCCCCACAACTGTGGTTCAATCACATTTTATTGAAACTATGCAAATGAGCTCATTAATATTCATAACCTGTCCAAAAAATATACAGCACATGACCTCATCATATTCTATCACCGTGCTGTGTTTGAAGTTCATTGACTCTTCGGTTTAGTTGGTAGAGTGGATTAATGAATTTTCTTCCACCCGTGTAGACATCCATCCAGACGGGCAGGCATCCATCTGCATGATAACATAGGCCCTCCACATAACATGTTATGGAGCAAAAAAAAATCAACTTTTTTTAGGTAAGTCAGGGGGGTCACGGGGTGAGGCTGAGGATCATAGAAAAGGTGCATTTTGTGATTCCAGCACCTTCTGTTTTATTCATTGTTAACTAGATATCTTTGAAAAAAGCTTATTCAAAAAATTTGAGTTGATTCCAACCTTGCAGTTTTGTGTTATGAGCAAATCATTTCCCATGGTCCCATAGGTCACTTTGCTGTAATTTGTCCATTTACGAACAGAAAATACAAAATTGCGAATCTTTACAGATACAACAGGATTTGCACATAAGGTACGTGGATTACTAAGGCTAGCGGTTAAGATGATATAAAAATCTCAACTATTTTAAGGCAAATCGGAGGACGAGGTTGTGGATCACAAAATGCTCCTTTAAGATTTACACAAAACCGTTGTCTGCATTCTGCCCTGACAGTCAACTAATGGTGTATCCAGCAAGAGGTTGACTCCAAACAAATGTAAAATCAACCTAATTTTATCTCTGTAGCTATGGCTAGGCCCCATTTTCGCTCTCACCCCACCAGGTTCGGAGGTTTATAGCCACGCTTCTGGAGATTTTGGCGCGAATTCATGCTCCAGGATGCGGTTTTTCAACTCTTCTCATAGGGGCGCTATTATTATGTGTGCGCTTTATTCCGTTAACTATTCGATATTGAAAGTATTAGCAAAAGAACGACTATCCTGCCTGCTCGGCCTTGCGTGGCGTGTGTCTGTGGGCGCTCGTCTTGTATCTAAAGGTCGTGGGTTCAAATCCCACTCCAGGAAACAAAAGTTAGTTTCTATTTTTTATCTTTGTATTTTAGAGTCTGTAGATATGGAAATCCATAAAAACTCAGAGTTTGTGGCTTGAAGCTAGAAAATATTTGATAAGGCTTGCCTTATGAAATGACTAAGACTGTCACCTGGTCCTGGAGCGTAATCTCGGGCCAAAATCTCCGACAGGGCTATAGCCAGGCGCGTAAGAAAACACCCCAACTAAGAGCAAAGTGTACTGTTGACTTGACAATTATATTTGTCTTTTCTGATATACATCACACCATTGACCTTATGATATGACCAACTAAGCTTCCTTTCATCTAAGAGGGTCAATATGCTAAGGGTAAAAATAACATGGCATCTGACAGAGCTATTTTTTTGGGACTAAAATGTTCAGTTTTTGTGATCCTAGCACCCTCCAATTTTATTTACGATTGTCCTAGGTATTCCAAAGTTGACCAAATCCGGCACCTAAAGTCTAGGCATAAATCCTACTTAGGTCCCGTGGTTGCAGATTATATTAACAATTTATTTAAGTCACGTTAGATTAAATTCACTATCATGATTGTGCTAAATCAGAAAAACACAAAATCAGATTATTTTGCATTCGTAACAAGTATAGCTATCCGAACATTACCCCTACGTGTAAGTCTGAAGCAACTAATAGGACAATAATCGGATATTTTAGTCAATCTACACTGTCCATACAACACTTACTACTGCACATAACTGAATGGAGCTTCATATCTTTGAACATTTGTTTTTGCGTCTTTTTCCGTTTGTGAAATTTTTCCAGTTGCAGAATATACCTTATGGAATTTTACGCAAACTTATCCTTCAACTTTTAATCTATTCCACTGCAAATTTCAAATATTTTGACCAGATTGAGTCGAATCCCTTATACCTGGCGTTAAGATTGCCCACAACCTGTGGTTCAACTCACATTATTTGAAACCTCTCAAAATGATCTCATTATATTCATAACCTGTCCAAAAAATATAAGCACATGACCCTTCAACTCATATTCTATCAACCGTCATGGTTTGAAGTTCATTGAATGCTTCGTTTAGTTGGTAGAGTGGATTAATGAATTTTTTCTCCAACCCGGTAGACAATCCATCAGACGGGCATGCATCCATCTGCATGATAACATAGGCCCTCCACATACATTTATGGGAGCAAAAAATCAACTTTTTTTAGGTAAGGTCGGGGGGTCACAGGTTGAGTCGAGAGGATCATAGAATACAGGTGCATTTTTGTGATTTCCATGCACCTTCTTGTTTTATTCATTGGTAACGTAGAGTAGTCATTTTAAAAACTCTATTCCACAAAAATTTGATTTGAACTTCCAACCTTCTGATTTTGATTTGAATTACTGCATTCCCAATCAAATATCCCCCTGTTTTCCCAAATCTGTACGACCTCTGCTCTTACTTTTCCCTATTGTCCATTTCCAAACAGCAAAATACAAAATTGTGAATCTTTTACAGATACGACGGATTTGCAGTAAGCATAGGTACGTGGACTTACCTAAGGCTAGGCGAGTAAGGATGATATAAAAATCGCAACGCTATTTTCACTGCAATATCAGAGGACGAAGGTTGTGGATCCCAAAAATGCTCCCTTTAAGAATTCTACACAAACACCTTGTCTGCATTTTCGGCACGCTCCTTAACAGCCAGAGTATAGACTCTTCTGTAAATCCCCCCAAAGTAATATCAACGTTTGGAATGATTTCCATATCTGGGTGCTTGCACCTCACAGGTCGGAACTTCACAGTTAATGTCACTAGGCACAACCAGCTATTTGATTGGTCTATCTATAAGGTTGTTGTGGATATAAACCTAACCAATCAAGACTGGGACGAAAAGCTTAAAAGGGTGCATACCAATATTAGAAGATCGCTTTCGATTGGTTATTCCAAGGGGCAGTCATTATATATCATGTAATGAGCCAATCAGAGATACTGAAAAAGTTGGAGTTTTCAGGTGGTCTCATATCCTGAATAACAAAGTTCCCAGATAACAGTTACCATCGTAGGCATAAACCAAACCTTTGCCAAGGGGGGGGGGGGTGCAAAGGGTGCCGAGGCATTTTAGGGGAGAATTTGCGTTCCTTCTCCATAGACATGTACAAAAAGTCAGTTCATTTGGGGGGCGGGGCTGGCAGTGCGCCAAGATATTCTTGTTTTGGGGGACAAAAAGGCCTGGTTATGCCACTGGTTCCCATTGATGGCGATTTTGGTATATATGTACACTCTACTCCATGTGTCAATCGCTTTTTTCCTGGGTGCTAACTAGTCCTTGTCTGCCCAATGATAGAATCCATACCCCTACAATCCTTGCACAAAGTACTTGAACACCCTGTGCTTATCTTAGTGCAATCAAGCATGCGACTTTGCTGTTTCAGTGAATATACCACCATTCTCCCAAACCCAAGGTAAGCAGGATCTGGGGCAATTAGTTTTATATCATTCCACCCCCCCCATCAGAAAATGTTGCGACCCCTTCACACCCATGACTGAAACGCTTTGGCTGCTGAAAAACATTGTCATCGGGGAGCGGGGGCAATGGTATTTACACCCAATTCGCATAAGTGTTCCCAAGACTTTTGGTCGAGGATTCGTAGGAAAGTTTCAGGAATGATTTTTGATCTCCATTAACCATGTAAAACTTTTAAATTGAGACAAACATGGTATATAACTCTTCTTTATCTCTGAGCATATGTACTTTAACCCTGTTTTGACCTTTCACCCCACAACTGTAGGTCAAAGAATTACCCACTGATTTTTGTTTTTACAAAAAATTAAGACAAACTTGACAACTACATTTTTTTATCACTTGAGCATCCAGCAATTTGACCTACTAAGTTTGATTTTGACACCAACATTGTAGCTCTGAAGGGGTCCATCATTAAAATGATTATATAGGTTCAGACATTGTTTAGTATTAGCACTTTAAATTTACCCTTTACTTCATACCATAGATGTCCATAAAGTCACTATCCTAGGTCAACATGATGGTAATATTCAATGCGTGGTGACAATGATAATGGCTGATGAATCACTTGATTGCAATCGATTACTGTAACTAAGGTTGTTTTCAACTGGACTACTTTTGACCCTCAAATGACACGGAATCCAAAATGAAATGAACCCATTGTAGCACCCGGTCACCATCTGAGGCGCAAATCAATCACGAAATCGCGTAATTATAACGTGTGACAAAAATTCCCCCGTTCACTCAGTAACCTACATTTATCATACTTAATTTTGAGTCAAGTTATTTTTTTTTATGAAGAGCCTCCTGCTATGCTCTTATCGAATGTGAAACCACCGATCCCAAGCACAAAGCTATTATTTTACAAAGAATTTAACAACACCCAACTTAAATACATTTTCATACTCTATTTTTTTTTTTTTTTTTTTTTTTTTAAAGTTGATATCTGAAATTATAATACTGTAATTTTATACATCTGTGGTCAAAATTATCTTTATAGTATTCACACTATATAAATTATAAAGACTCAAACCTTCAAACCTAAAGATAACACACATGGACTCCACGATGTTTCTCAAATCTACCTCGCTATCGCATGAAGAGTTATCCACCACCCCACAGGCGACGGGTATTTTCCCGGGGTGTTTTCTGTCACCTGATCCATCTACACACTTATTCCGACACACGTATAAATTCGGAAAACGTAACAGAATAATCAGTGGCTTCATTACTGTGAAGGTTGTCCAAAAATTCACTAAGTGCTGTCAAAAAAATTGTTTCAATGGGTCAGGTTTACGGAAACAACCCGCCCTCGTGTAGTCGGTGGTATAACTCCCACGGACTGCGTCTGTGGATACCAGTGTAGTAATTCATTGAGTTTCAAGCAGTCATAATGTTATAGCTATAGATTAAGGCTCCTTTAATCTAAGAATATTTTATCAAGAAAATAACATTTACGCATTTACATATACATTTTAGTCAGTGGACTTAATCATATCACACTCTACAAACTTCTACTGCCCCATTAATGAAAATGTTGCACTCGTGATTGGTAAGTTTACTGCCCATATACTATAATAACGTGGCACCCACTGCTTGGATTGGCAATGCCACATGCACATCAAAGGCATGTACACAGTTCTCCGCGCAATCATTTTTTCAGCAAATACGTCAGTCCTTTACAACCCCCGAATATTTGGGCTTGGAACTGATTTTCTCTGGTTAAATCTGAATTATTCTCTTTGAGGCTAAATAAAAGTAAGGGGATTTGCAGTATACCCATTTATGGGTAATAACTGCATCCGGCTGGTCAAACGGAAGCGTGGCCCAGCTGGTTATGGGTATTTGCCCTTTGTACACGGAGGGCTCCGGTTTCGAGTCCTGGCAGGCCAACTGGGATTAGATTTGGGTACTACATTATGGATTATGATTTGGTATACAAACCTAATTGATATAAACTGGAATCGGCTCTCTCCATGTGTTCCTTTGGATTTGGCAAACCAAATGGCGGATCGCAGGATTTGAAAAATGTCAAAATTACCGGGCGGGGTCTGAAAGGCCTGTACACTGGTCCAAAATAGCCTCAAAATGGGCCCCCCGCTGCTTTTGCAAGAATTTGCAGAATCACCGGGAGGCACGCGCCCCCCATCCCTGATCCGACGCCCTGCAAACGACCATGAGAATAGAGGGGACGTTAAGCCATAGGTCCCATGTACATGAATATCGTGCCGCATGAATCACAACCTGCATAGTGATCGCAGCCAGTTTCGATAGATTAAGATGGAAACCCCTGCTGTCCCAAGTCATCCTGGAACCCTGGGCATCATTGGAAAGGAGTTTTTCTGAACACTAATGATATACTCAAGGCTAAATAAGGAATAAATTTTTAAAACTTTCCAAGTTTATCCAACCTTGTGACCAATTATTCGGCCCATAAATGACACTGCATCATCACCTTTAATTAGTATACTCACCGGCCTAAAAATCCGACGATATAATTACTGTCATCTAAAAAGGTATGTACGGTGAATATAATAAAACTCCAGAGTGTTGTTCGCGTAATGTGTTTGCATATTGACCTGTGCCCCAGTGGCGTACCGTGGTGGTGGGGGGCAGCCCCCCCCTTGGGGATCTTCCTCCCATTACCCCCCCCCCCGAAAAAAAGCTGGCCACGCCACTGCTGTGTCCGTAATGCATTGATAACAAGCATGATGTGGAAGTTGAGAGATTTATCCAGCTGGGCTGGCTCGCTTCTTGAAAGGCAAGTTTAGCATGTTGATGGCCATTTCAACATCCGTTCGGATTTCTTAGGCGGGGAGTATAGTTCACTTGCCCGTTCAGCAAGTATGCCTGTTTTCTCAGCAGAGCAGCAGAAACTTTGCAAGTGGGCAAGGTGGGCCGAGCGGTTAGCGCTGACTCCGCCTGGCAGGGTATATAATAACGATCGAGGAGAGCCCAGGTTCGAGCCCCGTAGAAGTCAGGCTTCTTGGTCAATACTCAAATAGTTCCTATAAGGTCGGCAAATTGGCCTAAGTGTGATTATGGAATTTCCTTGCTGCCATCCATTTGCGTAGAAGTGCAGGTGTAAAGCAATGGTGCCCAGCGCCTCATGGTTCAGAGAGACATGTACATTGGTGGTCCCGTTTTTTAAGATCAACGAGTCATACCCTGAGCACGTAAAAATTGCAGCCCTTGTCGAAAAAGATTAGGGGACTCTCCCGGTCTGTTACCTGCACTCACCCTAGGTTTCAGGGGCTTGTAGTAGAAGAATGTTGCATACACATATGATTACAGTATGCTTCACCACCAAGGAACACATTTTCATGGGTTGTACTTTACATACATTGACATGAAACCCTGACCTGTGTGATCAGGGTATATATATCAACCCAAAACCAGGGTGTGTATTTCTCTAAATACCCTGGTGAATGGAATGTCTGAACTGTGCCAATGAATTGAAATGTTACTAGCCCATAGTGACATGATGGTAGTAGATTTATATTAGTTGTGATAATGTAATGTTGTGGAAATGGTTGAATTCTGTGAATAAAAAGTTATATTACCTGCTGAACAGTGGTGCGCCTGAAAAAATAGGCGAAATCCGAAATAACCATACCATACCAGTGGTTGGGCCAACAGCTTATGGTGCCCGCAAATATTTTATAACATTGAACAAAATTAATTTACATTTGGGGTAAAAATGGTGGGCGTCTTCCCAAGTGGAGCGGCATTGGTGTATAAAACTAGGCTTTTGAGACAGTATTTTTCTCATTAACATAAGCGACAAGGACATTTTCCAGAAAGAAACGCCCTCTATTTTTTCAAACCCGATTTTTTGGAATATTTGGAATGCTTGGCACTGTATTAGATATCACCTGAAGTGAATAAGCTAAATACACCATCTTTATGTAAAGAGATCGCTAAGATGATAATTAAATTACGCATGCTTTTCTTTGGGGACGATTGTGATAGAAGGCAAGTTCAAACAGTTTTTCGGTTTTCTTTTGTTCTTGTTTGACCAATAAACCTTCGAAACGTTCTCAGTAGGTATTCTACAACCAATCAAGTGCAAATTGAGAGAAATTTGTATCCTCAAAAAATCTCCTGTCTCTTTAATTGAGCAAAACTAACAGAGGCTTGAATCTCTACAATAAATACAAATCATAATGGAATGCCATTATAAGTGATGTATTGTCTAAAAAAAAAAAAAAAAAAAAAAAAAAAAAAAAAAAAAAAAAAAAAAAAAAAAAAAAAAAAAAAAAAAAAAAAAAAAAAAAAAAAAAAAAAAAAAAAAAAAAAAAAAAAAAAAAAAAAAAAAAAAAAAAAAAAAAAAAAAAAAAAAAAAAAAAAAAAAAAAAAAAAAAATTTGGGCCATTCTTCGGTCACGTTTGTGACTTAAAACCGGCAATTTTTTACTTTCAACCCAATGCTGTTTTGGTCACAAAGTAACCAATCTGTTTATGTAGACTTTAATGTTACCTTTGTCAGGATACTTTCCTACCCTTCCTTGTTGGTGGGAGGTCTGGTTGCACAGAAACGGCAGTCCGCCACAAGCTACCTCCAAAAATAATTTTCCACTTTCACTGTTGATTGGTCTATCTTTGTCATGGAGGGCAAATAAGTTCGGTCACGTGTGTGGCCATCAGAAGGTGCACACGTGACCAAACGTTTAATTGAACCCCCCCGCCCACATAACCAAAAAATAACCAATCTACCAAAATTAGACAAAACACATTGGTTGACAAAACATATTGGGGTTGAAAGTAACAAATCCGCTGGTTTTAGGTTCACCAAAACTGACCGAAGAATGGCCCCTTTGATCAGCAAAACACATCAACTTGAGAATACTGGCATGATCACAAATAAGTCTGTTTTTCCTGTTTGAAATGCAAACAAATTGTCATAATGGTGTCATGTAGTGCTGGGTTGCAAGTGTATAGCTGCCACATGACATATCTGTGTCTGCCCTGTATTAGGATGATTCTCAATTTCAACTTGAAGTAGTCATCCTAATACAGGGCCGCACACAGATGTGTCATCAACATATATGTATACCATGTGCACGCTATGATAAAGTTGGGTTCAATTAAACTTTCAACTTTCCATTGAGGTCATTTTACATTTTTATCCTATTTTTGAAGTGTACCTCAATGACCTTTGACCTCAGCCATGTAACCTTTTGACCTCATCAACATATGAGGGATCCCATGGTGCCCCTATGTACAGAGTTTGGTTTCCCCAATTGAACTGCAATTTTTCAATTGAGGTGTATTTAAAAAAAAACTTAACAATTTCCAGTGACACACACTACACACACACTACATACACACACACAACGGATTGCTAAGTGGTCCTGCCATCTACAGCTGGCGCCACAAAAACCTACCTTTTTCAAAGATCTACCTATAATTTGACAATATCACCGGGTGAGTCGTGCCACAAACTTAACAGGTTTTAGTCCAGTCCCATCTGTGTGTTTCCAGTAGCCTGACCAGTTTTACAATTCCAACAACCTTGGAACGGCATAAAGCTGTATAGGTTGTTAGAGGGTCTTGAATTCACCAGTTTCCGAAACCTGGTCGTTACGGAACAACCAAAATCTGCCTCAAATCATGCAATCCCGTTTGGTTAATTTTCAGTGGTTAACTTGCACAATATGCATTATCCTTTGTATTTTTAAGAAAAATTTGGTTTAAAAAAAAAACAGAGAGGACATTTATTACAGAATTCTACAGTATTTGATGAACGAACACTATAATAATTCGTCAGCGAAGGGTTTTATCGGTGGATCCCCTCGTTACTATTTCAACTGGATCCGCTTGAGTCCTCTGCACCACCGATCGAAATGATCGCCACACAAAGTCTAGGCATGGTTACTAGCTTTTCAAAAGGTGCGTGATCCAGTAACCATGGAGTTACCTAACCACGTTCCGATGGTGAATAAGCACACAGTCAACCAAACCACCGTTTGACCTCCGCATTTGCACTAAACTTTTTTCATTTATTTAACAAGATTAAAAAAATTTCTTTAACCCAGGGATTTGAAATACCAGTTATGAATGTAACAAAAAAGAGCGCCCATTTTTCAACTTGGGCTATGATTATTATTCTTTCCTGCAACTAATTGTGAATAATTACCCCCAATGCATTGCACTGGAGTACATCATGCGACACTGTTTTTTTACACCAAATTGCATGTTGAAATGGTGGAGCTTGAGTAATTTTGAAATTAAGACACTTTATTTATTTGGGACCAAGTCTTCCGTATTGCAGAAAAATAAACCTAGAATTTGCAGTTATTGGCTTATGCACTTGCTATATTTCATAGAATTATATTGTAGGCTGCCTTGGGGACACAAGATTAGTGCCAGTGATAAGTGGTCACTACTTCTTTACATACGTTAAAGTCATATTTCTTCGGACAGATTGTTTACCCATTTATTACATCACTTTGCTATTCTCTTCTTGGTTTCTCTGTCTTTGTGTTTTTTTAGTTAAACCAAGTTTTAAAAAAATCCCGTTTTTGTCCCCGTTCAACGGGTGGCCGGATACACCTCACACTCAGCCATACTGCTGTGTGAGGATTTATTGGAGCAAAAGGTAAGTGACCGATTGCTCTTTACTGACGCTAATCCACAGTTTTTCGGCATTGTGGGCCTAGCCTTTGGCAACCATGCCCACCATGCAAGGCAGAAAACAGTGCTGGATGGCTGCCATTAGCTCTCCTCAGATTTGACACACCTTGTAGGGAAAATCTTCTTTTCGTTCGAACAGGAAACCATCTACCTCCCCTCATCAGGATTTCCTGTTCCTTAGAACATCGATGGGGTGTCGTTTATTGCAAGCCTCCGACTATCGGCCCTGGCCAGGTGTACTTGTTAACAGGCTACCAGCAGGCCTCGTTCAAAAAAAACCTGACCTGCCCTTCCCAAAACTTTGTATTTTTTTTCTAATATCTCAACCTGCAAAAATTTTGGGCTGATTCCAATTCTAGGATGATGCAAGGCAAAAATATTGTTTATTTATAGATTACTGAAAAATAATCTGACAATATCTATGGGCCTTATAAGATGCACTTCTCGCATTAAAAATGGTTTAAATCCATTCAAATGAATTTTGGAATTCATCGGATATGTTGGATAATGGCCATTGCGAATAAACGACAGAAAATGGTGAATGGTATACAGTGCAATGGAGAGCAGTGGTGCACCTCACGACATTTGTTGCCCAAATGTTAAGTGTTACAAGAGACGATTTGTAAATACTTTGTTTCTTGTATTTAGCTTGAAATCTTGACTTTGTGGTCAATTTTATAGGAACAAGGGGAGCACTATTTGTTGAATGAAATTATGTTGAATTTGAATAATAAACCACAGGTTAAACTGATTACTATGAATACCCATCCTCCTGGTTGGCTAGACCCAAGTTGACATGTTAAGTTAGAAATAAGTCTTCATCATGTTAATCATTAACAGCATGCATCCACTCATTTCTATATATGCAGGAAACTCGCACAACAGACAAGGGCCGCTCCCTATAATGTGTTTCTTCTTAAAGAATCCAGCGATAATCCGAAGAATAAAAAAAAAAAAATGTGGAAAATGCATGTTTTTAACTTATAATCGTGATAAGTGTGTACACTTCCTATACCTGCTTTAATGTAAAAACAACCACCAAATATGAAAATAGTATTTGAGGAAATTTGTCATAACCGTCTTCCGCAATAGACATAGAGCGAAGACGGCGTCCAAAATCTGACTACCAGCTGATTGTGTTTACATCAATACAGAATGAGCACATATCATAATGTTTGTGTTTGAGTCAAACTATATTGGATCATGAGGCACAATATCACGCTGAAATCTGTGATATTCACCGTGAACGGCTTTTTTAAACTGAAGTCGGAATTTTGATACCACGTGTTATATGGCCTCCATTTTTCCTGATAACTTTTAAAAATATTATTTTCCTCAATTTTATTTGAGAAAGATTTCTCACAGGACAAGTATTTTGTTTACTATAAAAGAGAGAAAGGGGAATACCCAGTTGTTTTTGCTAAGTGTACCTGTTTAAATTGCAACAATGGGAAGTGGGGGATTCCCCAAGATGCTAATTAGTAACTGACCAGCTTTTTTGCTTTAAAAAGATCAAAACAGTGCAAGATCTGGGAATTCCCCACAAAGTATTTATATATAAGTGATTTAATTATATTGTGAAATCTGATTTGATGGTTCAAGGTTCATGTTTTATGCATAAGAATGATGTACTGTCTAGTTTTAGACTGGGATTTGTGTGAAGTCCTATTATAGGAGATTGAGCTAATTCTTCTTCGCCGTCAGCAGTAGCAATCAGCTATACCGTATGGATAGCTAGTTTTATCTACAATATGGTAATTTTAATGCTTCACACACAGTGCCATGATTTATTATATGTCAATTCCATGTGAGGCAGAGTGTGTAATTATTCTACTACTGTCGTCTTTGAAGCGAAAGTGCTGGGAATCAACATAGGATTCCAAATTGTGGACAGATAGAAATCATGGTGGATATCTTGGACTGTGGATTTATATCGTCGAGGGCTTAATTTATATCCTTGTCGTCATGAACTGCTGGACAAGCTATACCTTCAGTACTAGAGATTCCCTGGAATATAATACCTGAGGAATTTTGGTATTGTATGAACTTGTTCGCTGTCATTTTGGAGTCTTCGGGCTTTGAGGACATCTCATCGTTGAACTGCAACGCTTCCAACCCAGGACACTAGTAAACCTATAGTAATCTTACTAATTGTGATATGTTAATTTGGTTTTGGACCTATACAAATTCTTTGAACCAATCAGTAAGATCATTAAAACGGTTTATTTACTTGTATGATTTATATCATTGTGCACACGGCATCATTTAATTTTTTTGAAGGTATTTCTGACCTTAAATGTCTACGAGACGTCATAACAGAATGGGGGTCTCGTTTTTCGTTTTCCCGGAATTGAATTGAGATAAATTTGAGCCGTTATTGGACTCAAAATTTACCACCTAAAAATGTGATTAATATCGTAAACATTGTGCACATTTTGGCATACAAATTGTGTGTGGTGGTGTTACATGTACTACTTTGTAGTTTGGTTCAGTTAGTATATTGTGTTGTAGAGTACAATCACAATGGAGTTGATCCAGAAGTGTTCATCGGTGCAAATAACTTGGGAGAAGTTTGATGAGCTCAGAAAGCCTGAGTTATGAAACTAGCCAAGCATTTAGGACTTGCGGGCAAAACATGCTATGAGAATCATGTCAATCAAAAATATTTGATTGAAAAGTTGTTCAGGAAGATGTTTGGATGCTTCTTATTTGGATAAGATTAAGGAAGTTCAGGAACAGGCACAATGAATGCAAGTAAATTAAAAGAGATGAAAACTGCTGGCCATGGAAAGGAAAATTGCAAATTTGAATTGGAAAAGAAAGTTGCAAATGCATATGCAAAAAAGAAATGCAAAAAAAAGAAATGGATTGCAAATGAATGAACAAAGGAATGGAAATGGAGAGGAACCGGAAAGACTGAAGCTCACCTTAGTTAGAAAAATTGAAACACAGGCTTAGCTCCTCAGACTCTTCCAAGAAATCTGGTTTTTGATGCGGCGAAAATATTCGCCTGGTTCCAAAGTTTCAGGAACAAGAAGTAACAAATACTTCTTCTTACACTTTTGGAGAAAATTGCCAATACTTGAAATGGCCCAAGGAATCTTGGGCCGTGTTGCTAGAGCCAGCGTTCATTGGTAAAGCCCGAGAACTATATTCGGCCATGTCATAGACAGCTTTAGTATTAGACGAGGTTTAAGCAGCAGTGCTAGAAGCATATATTGGTGCCAGAGTCATATAGACAAAAATTCAGGTCTTGTCAGAAAAGGATGACCAGACCCATGTTGAAGTTGCCCGTGTAAAGGAACAAATGTATTGACGCTGGCTCTCTCAAAGAAGTCGGGCAAATTTTTTGGTCAACTTAGGGAGTTGATGTTAGTTGAGAGTTCAAACCGTGTCTACCTCCAATAGCAAAAACACATCCTGATGAAAAACCACATAACAAATTGACAGTTTGCGTGAAGCGCCGTAAAGGCCTGATGATGATCATTGACCCACAATTAAGCAATCATACAAGTAGGCCCTCCAAGAATTTTTAACTAGGTAAACAAATACCACATAAGGTCGGGTTCTAAACAAAACAAAGCGTCTCGTGGTAGCATCAGGAGGGGAAATCCCAGTCAGGTTTCCATGAAAAGGTGAGTAAAGAAAGTAATGGGTCTAATCAAAAACATGGGATGGGACCCAAATCACAGTTCACGTGCAATTACTGTAAGAAGCCAGGACCTACAAGGTCACGGGGTATGGATATCATGGCTATCCACCCAAAAAGGGGGAGCTGTGACCAAAAGTGAAGTCAACTACCAATAGGTTGTGCATTACTTTTGAGGTCAAAAGTTCATTCTTCTGTTCATAACCAGAAATACCCACAAAGTGGAATTGACACAGAAAGTAAGGGATGACTTAGTTAAGCCTTTTTTTTGGAGGGATTTGTAGTCACTGTCAGTGATAATTTAGATCCAAAACCCATGAGAATCATGCGGAACTTTCTGCGCGCAGTCCATAATATTGGAAGATACACTTCCATTTGATATTGAGAGTTCCCCACCAGGACTATTGCTTGATTCAAGGGGAAGTATGGATGTATTAGTGTCCCTCTTCACAAAATGGAATTTGAATCAGACTTGGTTTCTGGAACTGTCACAATTGGTGTTGACAAGAACCCCAGTAAAAGGGGTAATCCATGTGTGTTAGGGAATGATTGGCAGGGGGAAAATTACCTACACCCAGATCCCATAGTTTCCCTGGTGCCCTGTACAGAGGATAATCAGTGTTGAATGAGGAATAGAATGTTCCCAGCATGTGGAGTAACTAGGTCAATGACCAGAAAAGCCTCCAACAGAAAACAGTGACAGGTGATGAGTCAACATACTCACACATATAGTGAAGAAGCGTTGAAGATGACTTGGTCCCCAATTTAAGAGGATACTTTTTCTCTTCTCAAAATTATAGGCAAAGGATTTGGAGGTCATCTTCCTCTTCAGCGGGAGACTAAATTTCCCTGTTAGTGAAAATCCCTCCCCTGAGCACATAAAATTGACAAGCTGGTAAACTATGAAAATCCATCGCTGACCTGAATAGAGTTAAGGGACTGTAAAGGAGACCCTTAAGCATGGACACGCTGGTAAAGAGCAGCGCATTGAACCCAGCCTTTAGGAATTTATGTGAGAGGGGCATTGTCGCAACAGGAATCCGAGCAATTCCTGTATTTTTCTTCTAAAACAATGGTGTCCTCATTGAGAAAATGGCAGGCCACCCTATGCCTGGTAGATGAGGAAATGGAGGTTGTCATCAAATTGGTGTGCCAAAGTATACCATATGGTGAAGTGATAGGCATAGCCCACATAGTCCCATGGCCAGAAACTTAGGTGTGAGAAAAACACATGACAGAATTAGAGAGTCATTTTTTTTTTGGTGGCCTACACCTCAGAAAAGATTGTCTGAGTATTGTAAGACATGTCAAATGTCAAATGTGGGCACGCCCAATAGAAATTCTACTGCTCCCTATGCAACCAATCCAGCATTTGATGAAGCATTTAGTAGGGTGTTAATAGATGCGTAGGACCACTTCCAAGGACCAAGTCATGAAATCAATATTTACTGACCATCAGGTGTGCTTCCACACGATTCCTTAGGCTATACCCTTGAGAATATTAGGGCACAGAGTATAGTGAAAGCTCTACAAATTTTTCACCCTAGTAGGCCTTCCAAAATCAATCCATTCTTATCAAGGAATCAAATTTCATGTCGTTTGTTCCAAAAAGTTATGGACCAGTTGGGAATTTTCCAGTACAGTTCTTCAGCATAACACCCAGAATCCCAGGGGGCCCTAGAAAGGTTATACCACCAAACATTGAAAACAATGATCAAAACCTATTGTTTTGAATTTGAGAGGGAGTGGGATGAGGTAGTATTCAAATCTCCTGTTATTTGCCACCAAGGAGGCTGTACAGAAGTCATTAGGATTTTAGTCGCATGTGAGTTTGGTGTTTGGTCACAAAGTTGAAGGGGACCATTGAAACTACTGAAAGAAAAGTGGTTGTGTGAAAATCCTTATGTGAATTTTGTTAGACTATGTGGCTCACTTCAGACACATGCTCCAAAGATCCACTGAAATTGCCAAACAAAATCCAAACAACATAGTCCCTATCAAAATGAAACATTGATATGACAAAGATTCGAGGAACAGAGTAATTCAAGCCCGGTGATAGAGTTTTGGCACTTTTGTCCCACAAAAAGGCAAATCCTTTGCAAGCCAAGAATTCTGGACCATATGAGATAGAGAACAAAGTGGGAGACCTTGTGACTATGTGATCAATAACACCAGGTAGACGTAAAAGTCGACAATTGTGTCATATAAATGCTCAAAGAGTAATAATGACAGAGATGATACATAATCCTGCATGTGTATGATTCATCTAGAGTTATGTGTGAACCAATGATGAGACTCACAGAGTCCCAGAACCTGAGCAAAACACACTGTAACCAGAAAATGCAGTATGGTTTCAATTGGCAATTCTGACATACTTGCCAATTTAGACAGACATTAGGCCATCCTTCCCACAAAGTCAACAACGTGAATTGAAAGAGTTTCATTCCAGAGTTGGTAAACTATTTTCCTGATGTACCCAGTGAAACAAAAAAAAGGGTCATACCCATGACTTGGTTTGGCATCAGAGCCAGTCAAATTGCAGCAGCAGCATCTCAGTGATCCAAGTAGAAGTGAGATTGGAATTCCAGATCCAGTCAAAACTCCACTTTGAGTCATACTGGGGAACCCATGTACCCGAATACTTTATATCTGAAATTGTAGTTTTGATTAATTTGTGATGATAGGAATTAGAAAATTAAACTCCACCTTACAAGAATTTCAACCTTTGGAGTTTAACCTACAAAATACCATCTGGAAAATAAGACATACAAAGGCAAAGAAAATGTCTTGGCAGATGCCTTGTCCAGAGCTGCCGAAATTTTGTTCAATAAATTTAGTATTACAAATTTTCACATTGTAATAGAGAACTGAAGGCAGCAATGCAAGAACATTATAGTAAAAAGTGTAAAATTTGCACTTGTAAACATTGTAAAATTAACAACAAATGGTTTAAAAAGGTTAACCAAAAAAGACAAATTTTGGAAAATTTCATTCTTCCATTCAAATTTTCTTTTTAAAGGGGGAGGATGTTATATGGCCTCCATTTTCTGATTAACTTTAAAAATATTTTTACTTTTTTTATTTTTTTCAGTTTTTTAATTTTTTGTTTTTTTCAAGTATTTTTGTTTTACTATAAAAGAGAGAAAGGGGAATACCCTATTGTTATTTTGCAAGTTGTACTGTTTAATTGCCAATGGGAAGTGGGGGATTCCCCAAGAATGCTAAAATTGGTAACTGACTCAGCTTGTTTATGCCTTAAAAGATCAAAACATTGCAAAGATCTGGGAATCCCCCACAAAGTTATATATATGAATTGATGTAATTTAGTGATTGTGAATCTGATTTGATGGGTGCAAGGTCTGTTTATGACATGCATAGAATGATGTAATGTCTATTTTTAGACTATGGTTATTAATAAACTAAAAAATTAAAAAAAAAAAAAAAAACATAAGGTTATTGATTATTTGTCCTTCCTTACTCTATAGATATTTGAAGCTAAGTCTGAGTTCCGCCGTCATCAGTAGGCAATCATCTATACAGTATGGATAGCTAGTTTTAATCTATCTACAAAATGGTAGATTTTATGCTTCACACACACAGTGCCAGATTTATTAATGTTCAATTCCATGTGAGCAGAGTGGTGTAATTATTCTACTGTCGTCCTTGATGAACCGAAATTGCTGGGGAATAAATAGGATTCCAAATTGTGGCAGTAGAAATCGTGGTGATTTTTTTATCTTGGACTGTGGATTAATTATCGTGCGAGGGACTTAATTTACCTTGTTCGTCTTGAACGTGCTGGACAAGATTACCTTCAGGACTGATGAAATTCCCTTGGAAGATAATCCTGAGGAGTTTTTGTATGAACTTGTTCGCTGTCATTTTGGAGTCTTCGCTGTGAGGACTATCATCGTTGAACTGCAACGCTTTTCACACAACGACTAGTAAACTCAGGTACTCTTAAACTAATGTGTATATGTAATTTGTTATGGCATACCAATTCTGGAACCAAATCAAGTAGATCATTAAAAAACGGTTTTATTATATATAATTTATATCATTTGTGCACAAGCTCAATTTATTGTGTTTGAAAGTATTTCTGACCTTAGACGTCTACGAGACGCATAACCACGTATAGAAATTACAGAATCGATAAAAAGTACTGCCATTGCCTTTAATACAACAATTTCAAGCCCACTACTTGCATGTTGTTTGCATATCCCTGCTAGTAACAAAAAATATAAAAATATGGATTTTGATGATTTTTTAATGTTTTCGGATTATAAAATCGCTGCTAATTACTAATCCCTTTAAATATGATGATCTGAATGGTAGCACCAGTAGAAAAGACTGCACTGTCCTATCCTTTTATTTACCCTAAGATGGAATGTGACCTTTGATTTAGTACAACTGGAGATAACACTGGGAAGGCCAAGGTCAAAAATGCAAACTAGAGTAAATATACTATAGTTTGCACTATTGTATTTCCAGCACAACTTGAAGCCTCTCCTCCAACAAATGTGTAGAATATAAATGGCAAAAGAATGGGGTCATGTTCCACCTTACCTTGACAGGGTATATGACCAAACATTTAAACTGTGGAACAAAAAGAATCCTACTTTTTCAGTAAGTCCCCTATTTATATCAAGTTATTCTTTGCTTTGCACCCGGATAAATTGGCTCCACTTTGGTCCCAGTCTATGAACTTGATCCACAAGTCTAACGGGCTTGATCCACTCAACACAAGTGCCATGTTACTCTTTTTATCTTTGTCCTTAATGGCGAATTCTAGAGGGCTCCCTGCCTATTTCAAACCCTACACCAGGCAGTGGCATCCATTTTTAGGATGCATAATTGGTTTTAACACATACAACCCGAAATTTGACTAAAAATCTAGAATTTTTTAATGTTAATCAAACAATATTTTCTTCAAGAGTACCTTCCACTTTAAAGGTCCCAATGAATGAATGATAAACCAACTCCAATCTTTGTGGGGGACCTTCCATGTGCAATAACAGGGCCGAAAAAAATCCACTACCAGTGACATCAGTTTGTGAACTATTGATTATCAGTCAGTGTCATGAATAGATTCACACCAGTCACCTGGAATTTTCTATTACTCTCTGGTAAATCAATGGCATCACAAATGATGTCATCACCAACCCAAATATTGAATGCTTTCTGGTCCCTCCTTGTAGACTTGACACAAAGCACATCAGTTCTATTTGCATTTCCTGGGACCTTTAAGGTTTATTTTAAATATGAATAACAGATGAGGACGAGGTCTTAAATGGGCCATGGTTATAACCATGACCGGCCCACGGTTACAACCGTGCCCACGGTTACAGCCGTGACCGGCCCACGGTTACAACCGTGACCCGCCCACGGTTACAACCATAACTGGCCTACATCAAGCACCAAAATTGGTTCATGCAAAATTGGTTTGCAGTTTGTATTACTGTAATCTATTTAGATTCATTTGGGTGAGTAGCTGTCAGATGAGGCTTGGCCGCCATCGTCTGCCCTGCGCATTTTTTTTGTAAATTGTCTATGCACGTTATATTCAAAATTTAGAGATCAATTTCTTATATACATATTTTCTTACTGCATAGAAATCAGTATAAAATCTATTTTTTTAAAGAGGGCTGTCACTGTTATTTCCCATTCCTTTTCGGGTGCTGATAATTTTGGCACACAAAACAAGACACAAATATATTTTTTTAATTGCACACTTGTGAAAATAACTTAAGTGAACTTTTTTTAATTGTGTATAACAATTAACGATAATAAAGCTTATATGATAAATAAATTTGTCATTCTTTTGAGCAATTTTGGCTGTTCAAAACTTGTAAAATTAAAAATTTAGGTGGAAAATCAAGAGTACACAAACTGGAAAAAATACCAAATCCTTTCAACGATTGCAAGTGGAGTATTTAAGACTATAATTTTTGTAAAAAGGGATTAGATGTCTTCTCTAATGGCTAGGTGGGCCCTCAATTGTATAGGGTATTGAAGGTAAGAGGCAAGGACTGGTGACAGCCATACCCAAAATCTATACACAAAATAGTTATGGCATTTTGTGCTTCATAAAGATGTGTTTTAATTATTTTAAACCGAACGCCAAATGGTCTTCAGGGTTGTCATTAGAGAAATTGGAAAGTAATGTGAAGAAGCCCACGTACTTATGGCGTGAGTAACCGCTGGGGCGATGGGCCTATTAGGAAGTGGAGGCGTCTAAGGCCAGGGCGGACCTCCTGACCCCCGCCTCGTAACTCATACGGCCAGAATCCTCGAACTAAGGTCCGGTCGGGGGGGTACTCGCAGGTTGGGAGGGAAGGACGGACTCCTCATATGATGATGAGTTTCGCAAGAGAATTTTTGGTGCTGATATGAGTGACAGAGATCGCGGCCCCGATTACACGGATGAGGTGCATAATCCATCCGACTTCAACTGGGACCAACTACTTGCTGCCCGGAGCTATCTTGTTCTCTTTGATTACTGTGTTCCATCATTCATAGCGACCAGAGGTAGCAAAAACCAATTGAGTAGTGACGCACAGGCAGAACGGTGTATTGGAAAGAAAGAGTTTAGATGAAATACTGTTATAAGACTATGATTTAAAACATCATTCTGCAGTACTGCTTACGGTTGCTTTTGCGAGGGGGTTAGGGTATGAGGGGGTGTTGTATTGTGTTCTCTACGTTGACTCTGAGAGCCTGGCAACTGGCTTGAGCAAGAGTAGGCCGAAGCCAAAAAAGGAAAGCATCAAGTACCGGTTTTGGAAACAAGACGTGTGGGTTGTGATGTAGACTCAATGCAGTGCATGTTGCAAGCCCTACTTCAACACTAGGGTGCTTATCGGAAGGGTGCAGATGGTTTTAGTGCCACTCAGAAACCGGAAGGCGGGGCTGTTTTTTGTTGTATATCTTGGGAAAGGAAAAAATAGTGGACTAATAATGGGGGGGCGGATTACGAGTAATTCATGGAGCGGACAGACATGATGGAAAAAGGACGGGAGTCAGGCCAGTCAATCATAAAAAGTGCTACCGGGTCAAGGTAGTGCAATAACCGATACTACTACAACGATAGTTTAAGGTGCATCGCAGTGTAAAACTCACAGGTGTGAGGTGGTCCCAAAGACGATCGGAACATGCACCTTTAAATATAGTGTAGATGACTTACAGTGAGGATCGTACTCTGTTATGTGTGAAATGATACTTTGTTCGGTCTCGAGTTTGGGGGTGACGTCATGACGCGACTTTGCATTCGCTCTAGCGTTTGGATTGCGTCGCCTTTGTTCGCGTGCATAAATGCTGCATTCCAAGGTCGACGCGTGCGTTTCTCGGGTGCAAGACCTAATACGTGCATTGACGTCACCCCCAAAACTTGAGATCGAACAGAGTATAGTGTCCACATTTTGGTGCGTATCAGCATTGTCTTTATCCATCCCATCATATTCAATGCTCCTCCTTCCTCTTTCTCTGAACCCTTTTTCCTCCCCACTGGTCCCACTCCTGACACCACCGTATTACTGCAGGGTGGATAACCTTTTGGGCTACATTTTAGCATGACAAGTTTTGCATGGCTATAAAGGTACTGTAATTTTAACACTTTCACAAACTGGTTAAATACTATTTTAAAGCATTTAAGGTCTATGACAAAACAAAGCTGAATGCAACAAAGAGTTAAATTATTACCGGTAACCATGACAAACCTAGCAATTTGTTTTTGTTTTCTTTATTTTGAAGAGCTTTGCCGACTTACATCCAGCAATTTTTTTTCTTGAGCCATCATACAGGCCATAACAAATGACCCCAGATGACCTCTGACACCAAAGGTTTAAGTGACTTGTGTCCAAGTCCAATTGAAATCCAATTCAATTGAAGTGATTTCCTACTGTACTTCAAAGAAAATTTAGGTCACAGCAAGAACGAATTAACCAAATGTCCCACTCCTGATACCCACCTGTACTACATTGCCAATGGCATGCCTCTGATGAGTTCAACAAGGTCTTCACGGTCCTAGGGTCATCAAAAAGAAGGCAAATAAGGAAGCCACTATGGACATGAAGATGAATGCGAGGACTGACAGCATGATGACCACCACTTTGTCATTAGGACATGACTCAATTATGAGATCAGGAAAAAAAAAAAACAATGATTACAAGTTGTCAATCAGTCATCAACTATAAAACTAAAAAGGTTCCCATTTCTAATGCCGATTCAAGTTTCTTCTCCGTTTTCTAATTAAAAGCCTGAATTTATGCCATTATAGGCAGGGGAGGGCGGCCAAGAAATCCCAATTTCAGACGTCACCATTGGTTAAACACGTAAAAGCGAAATCTTCATGAAAAATTCTGAATTTTTTATATGTTGTTGAGGAATATTTTCCAAAACCGTTGGAGTTGAAGAATCAACTCCACTGGAAGGGTTGTTTCTGAATTTTTTGCATGAATAACAAACGATGACGAGGTCGTATGTGGGTCATGGGAACACCCATGACCGACCCACATCAAAGCACCCAAATTAGTTTGTGGTTTGCATTCTGTATTGCTGTAATTGCATTTGACATTTTTGGTGAGTTGCTAAAATCAATGAGGCTTGGCCACCACTGCCTGATTCTAGGGAAACATTTTTATTACCATGTTTTGAAGATCAAGGGGTCAATCTTCCGATTTTACATAAAGTGCAATTTCAAGTATCAAATAATTTTCAGCAAAAAAATTAAAAATATTAAAAAAAAAAAAAAAAAAAAAAGTAAAATTTGGGCAAAGAAAATGGACAAAATTATGACCATCAAATGGAAACATTGCAAACCAACAGGACAATTTGACATACTTTTGTGAGCGATTTGATTTTTTGATTAGATATAGTTTATGTATTTTTAGGTCACTGAGATATCATTCAAGCCAATTTCCAAAGTTTTAAAACAAAACACTGTTTTTCTGGGGAAAATGGTGTCCATCAAAAGGGTAACATTCAGCCTTCCAAAAGTCTCCTATCTTGAAAACTATTTTTGCAGGCAACTCAAATTTTTACCAGATTTTGCTTTTGGTGACTTTATGAGTGAAAAGGTAAAAACATCTGAGAGTGGCCAACCAAAATTGTACTCGAAAAATGTGCCGGGTTGTAGCTACGGAGACAGTGCCGTGTGGTACTGTCCTCCTACTCTTCGCAATTCCCGCGCACCCACTACACGTTAATTTGTTTCTGTGGCCACTCACCACTCAATGTTACCAAACTGCACATAACAACTTTTTTAAAAGTTTGAAATTTGTGAGCATCATGATCAATTATTTGGATATCCACACCCACCCAGCACTCTCGAAACCTTACAACCCTGAAACTGAGTTTAAAGAATGGTTGTTTCCGCCGTAACCTGACCTATCTGAACATTTTTTTTTCTGACACACTTATGATTTGGGAAACCTTAACGGAATAAACTGGTGCTTTATTCGTGAAGGGTTTTTCCGTAATTCATAGGTGTGTCAGAAAAGTGCATTCATAAAAGTTGTGTCAGAAAAAGGTGCGTCATTTGGGATCAGGTTACGTAAACTCCCGTTTTAAACTACTAGACCCCTCTCTATCTTGTGAAGCCTGCCCATCACTTACCTGAATCGTTCCCCTATTCCCGGTTTCAGGACTGATAAACTCCTACGTAAGTATAAAGCCCACTGGCCGCCGTGCAGCTTGAACCCTTTTGTTCTGCCAATGCTGATATAAGTACTGCTATTACTACCATCCCCAAGTGGCCGCCACTAGTTTCCTCTCGGTCTGTTTGGGCCCGGTGGCCGTCTCCGCCTGCGGTGGCGGTGATGGTGGGCTGAGTCGGATGGCCGCCGCGAACCACTGGATCTACTATAAGGCATCTGTGTAAAGTCAGGAAGAATTATACCGAATAAAAGAAATTATTATGGATATTTATTACTTTACACAAACAAAGTGAAACAAAATTGTACTTGTATCCATTAATGCAAGTCACCCATCGAATGTGTGGTTTATCGGCTTTGCCCAGCAGCAACCCTCTACCACACACAAACAGTCCATATAATTTGACTTCAACCATGTTTGATTCATTCAGAAATGAAAATGCTTACCTCACAATAAATGAGTAAAAAACCAGCCTCACACACCAACTCTCTGCTTTATACCATTCTTTACATATTCAGGATACATGTTGTATAACTGGTATTTTTAAATTTTCAAACAAAGTCAAAAAAGAGTGCAATCGAGAGCACAAGTGCTCATGTAACAACCATAACAAACAAAATCTGTGGGATGGCATGCACTTTGACCCTTGCTAGTAAATAAGCTGCCAAACTATTTTTGCGATAACTATTTTTGCGTTGTGAACATATATGTTTAATTGGTTTAATTTATGGTTTTAAACTACATGAGTCAAAAATACTTTCGTGGGTTTTAAAATTTGCTTTATAGTGTTCTGAGGATAACCTCAAAAAGTGAAAAAATAAAAACACCGCAAACATTTTCCCTGTACGGTTTGCGACTGTGTACACAACGTGCATTAAATTTCTTACTCCGCTAAACAAAGTATTTCTTCCTTTAATCGTGTATAGAGATAATTAAGCACTCAGGAAACAGTATTACAATGGATATTAAAATTACTCGGTTCATAGAGTAATATTTAGTCGTTTTAATTTGAAAACCACGAGAACGAGAAGTTAAACTTGGTAAGCGTATAAAATTTTGACATTGGTGTTTCGGCTTCAGTGAGAGGTCACGGATCTATCTGACCTCGGGTCAGCATGCCGTTTTATTTGTCAACAAGCAGAATCGCTGATAACATCACTGAACATGAGAATATTTTAGGTTTATTTCAACATTATTCGCTTTTCTTTTTGAATTCAACTTGCCATCTTGTTTCAAAACTGTCTGTTAAGTGTGATTTTGTATGTCAGCGGACAATTTCGTAATGATAAGATGATGAAAAGAGAATTTTAAAACATGTCAACAAGGCTTGCGTGTATAACGCTTAATAAGCTAGTCAATGGCATGTTTTCTGTGTTACTAGAGGGTTATATCCCTCTAACATAGATTCGATCTGTGTATTGCAGAACTAAGTAAGCACGGGTCCTGGACATTTGTTTAAAAGCTAAACTAGAGATCACCCAAAGCAGGGACTGCCTTTTAAAATGAGCAGGGGAGCAACAAAAAACTCTCCTGTAACTTTTAAGGGGAGCAGTAGATGAGCAGCTAAAAACAAAACCTATTGTCAAGCAATTTTAGGATCTAAATAAATATAAACTAGGTGTCCGTGTCCTTTCAAGGAGACTAAATGCACTTATCAAGTCCATTCCCGGCCCTGGGGGTCCCGGGACATATAGCACGGTATATGCCGGGACATAGCGGGGTATATGCCGGGACATAGCCGGGCATGTACAAAAAGTATTGCCCCGCAAGCTGGGATGTTAGCCGGGACATGGCCAGGAATGTACATTAGCTTGTCCCCGCCCTGCCGGGACAATCATTGATGATAGCTGGGAGTGGACTTAAGCCGGGAGGTACAAAAAATTTTCCCCGCTCCGCCGGGACATAAACGGGGACTTTAACGCACGTGTCACACCATATAAAACCAGGCTATCAGTAAGCAGTATCGCCCGTCAAATCTGTAGTATATCACCATTTTTTTCATTGCATAAAACGCGGGCATTTTAATATGAAAATGAAAATATTGAATCGCTATGGAAACAATGCTCATGAAATACATTCTGTTAGTTTATTGAAATTAAATCAGAAAAATGGGTCAAAAGGTGCCAAAATCTGCTAAAAAAATAATAATACCTGGGTATGTCTCAAAAAGTACTTTAAAAAGTGTTGTCTGCTAGGTCATCGTCCTTCAAGCGCAATTCGCAATATTTTCTCACTAGCAGTATGTTCCAAGGCCACCAGTGATAGTGTATGATATGATATGAAATCAGTTTCCAAAATATGATAATTTTTATTATTATTCCCAAAAGTCACTTCAATCCCCCTATGCTATATGGGCATGACCCACACCGTGTTTGGTGGGGGCAAATAGTGCCTACATGTATATTATGATAGGGACTGAGAACTGAGACTAACACTGTATGTAAGGGGGTCAAACCCCCACCCTTTTTATTTTTCCCCCACCCTTTTTAGACAGCCACCCTTTTTATCAAAAATCGAACCCCTTACCCTTTTGTCAAACACTACAGCAATTTTGCAACAAATCTGCACGGTGAATTATTATACTATTAGTCTAGCAGATTTCATGGGTTCCCATGCACCCCCCTTAAAACTAAATTCTATGATGATTTTTAGAATCTCTACGACATCTACTTAAAGAATTTTGATGTTACCAAAATCAAATATTGTCCCACGGGGTCCGTTTGGCGGCCATCTTGGATTAAGAGGGATTAATCGTACAAAGTGGTTCAATTTAGTTGAAAAGTATCTCAAATGATTCGTCCCATCGCATAAGGAATCAGAAAATATAAAGTTTGGTATATCTGTGATGTTCAGTTACAGAGATATGGTTGAAAATGTGATAAAGGTCATTGACCTATTGAAAATGTCATTGTACAGGGGACAAATTTTCAAAATGCATGGATCTTGGCAAATTTGGTATCAAATTGTAGCTATGAGCATGAGCAATCCAGAAAAGTATAGTTTGCACTATCTAGGATGTTTAGTTAGGTGGTAAAATTAGGGGTAAAGTTACCTTTTATCAAATTTGTATTGTTTTGTATGGGAATTAGGGACTAATCCTCTCTTTCCTAACCGATGAACCAAAATGGAAGATCTGAAATCATGGAAACTGTACATTTCCAGATTGCTCATGCTCATACCAACAATTTGACACCAATTTTGTCAAGATTGAATCATTTTGAAAATTTGGCCCCCTAAACAATGACCAATCGAAAGGTCAATGACCTTTATCACATTTTCAGCCATATCTCTGTAACTGAACATCACAGATATGTCAAACTTTATATTTTCTGATTCCTTATGATGAGACCAATCATTTGAGATACTTTTCAATAAATTGAACCACTTTGTGCGATTAACCCCTCTTAATCCAAGATGGCTGCCAAACGGACCCCGTGGGACAATATTTGATTTTGGTAACATCAAAATTCTTTAAGTAGATGTCGTAGAGATTCTAAAAATCATGTTAGAATTTAGTTGAAGGGGGGTGCATGGGAACCCATGAAATCTGCTAGACTATATTATTTCAAAAGTACATGATTAAAATATCCAATAAATATTTGTCATACACGTCCATTGTAATATTGGCAAGACTCAATAGTCAGTATTACAGTATTACAGTAAACAAGTACAACAAATTCAATTAGCGATACCCAACAGCATGTGACTTTTTATTTAAAATTTATTCCGTTGAGGCTGCCGAATTCATAGGGTGGTGGCACAATACAAAATTCTTTCCGCTAGGTCCTCGAAAGGGATCCAGCCCATGGAATTTGTTGTCTTAAAGATCAATTGAAAGCCTCCCCATTCAAGGAACTGTCGTACAGACTTAATCCATTTTAGATTTTAATTTGTAAAAAATGCCATGAAAATGTTTAAGTAAAAGTCAACTTTAAAGGCTTGTAACTAGAAAACGAAGCCACCTACATACTTATGAACTGCATCATGAGATAGAGCTCTTTAAAATGAAGCTTTCATGAAAAAATTGACAGAGCTCTGCCGTCTGACAGCCCCCATTTAGGGAACTGTCAGTAGGAACTAAGTTCATATGGAGATTTTTTCTTAAAAGAAATTCATGAAATGAAAAGGTCAAAGTAAAAATCAACTTTAAAGGCTCATAACTTGCAATTGGAAACGAGCCACCTACTTACCTAGTTATCCCATTTTAAAGAACTATCAGTGAGAATAACGTTAGAGAACATTTTAGTCTACAACCAGGCACTAAAAGCACTTCTTTTGTGTTAATAGCCATCCGGGATAGCCATGATGGAGCAATACAAAAACGGCAAACAGAAAAAAAAATAACATGTATGATAACAAGTTCATCATCTACATGTACTATGTGATCTGGACCTCATGACTTGCACCACTTGAGTTAATTTGGTAACACTTGTAAGACAGAGCATATCAGTTAAATGGTTAAATATAAAAATATTAACTGCTGCGCCATCCGAAAGTCGGAAGTAAAACGGTGTCGGAAAACACACTTTGTAGAATATCCACAATTCACACCAGTTGCAGGGATTGCATGGAGTGTGTGTGTGTGCCAAATTCAACAACCGCGACCGACAGAATTTTGTTATTTCCTCTCCGATTTCCAATGGCAACCGGTGGAAATCGGCTAATATTTCTTTTCTCAGCCTCCCACGCTTTTTAGAAACCCACCCTTTTTAGGGACAAAAATTTACCCCCACCCTTTTTTACAAATTTTCGGCAACTCGAACCTCCACGCTTTAAA
>JAMKCH010085720.1:0-50094 GCA_023653785.1 Ophioderma brevispina | reverse complement strand
GATAGCGCTTGAGCCAGCGGTCCCTGGCTTCCGCTGCCTATCCCGTCTACGCAGTCTGCGAGCGCTGATACCATGGCATCGACTGCATGCCCCACGACACACGCTCGACTATGAACCTCTCGACGAGCACAGCTCACGGGACTGAAGGCGAAGCGGCTGTCGGTGCGGGAACCTTGCCTGTGCACGATACAGAAGGGATGGGGGTCCCACTCTTGATGGAGGCAGGGCAGCGAGCGCAATTGTGCGCCATAAGTATCGGGTTGAGCGTGAGTTGCTAGATGAATTAGCGTGCTCAAATAAAAACCGTAAAGAAAAATAACCACCGTGCCGGGAGGTCTCCCGGTACGCCAGTCCAAGACACAAAAACCAACTCGGTAACTGAGTCTCACGAACGGTTTACAGAAATTTTTCAAACCCCAGTTTTTCACATATTTTATTAAGTATACCACAGTAAAATAATAAAATAATACGCACACCCGACCACATAAATTGTATCGGCAAGCCCGACACCAGCATAACATAACAACCTCACACATATAGTCAAATGTCAGTCAAAGCATCAACACGGCGTCAATGGCTGCCTTGTTTACCGTTTCCCGCTATACAGATCACATGACCGCATGGGCGGCAAAAAAGGATACAAAAACGAGCTCTCCGACGGTGTAAAGTCTCCGTTTATTCGTCCCGAAAGTGCGTTCTAAATCCCTATAACCAGTATATATCCCGACTAGCTATTGGGTAGTAGTCGTAGAGTTTCCTATGAAATGACAACTAGTCAGTATCAAAATCTCAGTTAATTTGGCTGTAAATTTTAGCAGAGGCGGTAACACGCGTCCGTCTGGTTAACAGCCAAACGGAATTGAGGAAGACAAGGTCGACAAGGGTGTGACCCGGGTTCCTGGTCAGACCATTTCTCTTTTAGTGGGTGTTATTTGGTAATTTGGCATTCCACCTTTCTCATAAGGGAAATGCATATTGTTCAGGTCACATTGGTGTAAAGGAATCATTCATTGTAATGAAATTATTGGGGACTGATAACGTTGGTGTCTCACGCAGTGCCAATTTAGACATTCTCCCTGGACCGTATCTTTCGCAGTCTGACACAGTCGCCGTGGGAAAATTTCGGAGCAAATTCTTTCCGCACCGCCGTATTTCGCACTCAAAAAGCGAAATGGATCCACTTCGCAAAAATGGGGAATTATGGCAAAGATGTTGACCGCGGGCTTTGCAAACATGCCCCTGACGGGAATTGAACAGAATGTCTTCCGAAGACGAAACGTTTAAGTGTGGCAAGGATGCATAGGCTAACCTTGATTTCACACATTAAACCGGACCTTAAACCAAACTAGGGGAGGTGTTTTGTTTTTTGTGTGCGATTTTCAATCCCAATCGAATCACTCTGCATGTGTATGCATGCTGAGGGAACGGACGGCCAAATTTGTTTTTCCGCCTTGCTCCTAATATCTCACAGTCCCCTCTCACTGACGGTGGGCTCCGTTGACGGTAAAATAATTTTTGCTCAGTATTTTTAAACATTCTTTTAAATGAACCTAAATTCAAATTCTTTGGGCCAAACCGGAAGGGTGGTAAAATTTATTTTAAACTCATCGATTTTCAACAAATCATGAAATAGTTTTAGTTTCAATGCGGGAAATCAGCTCATAGTCATTTTCACCATTAAAGTTGTTGCATCTAAATGATGTCCTTGTTTTGAACAATAGGGTATGTTTTTGACAACTGTCCTTGAATTGGTACAAGGGGTATTTTTTAAAGCAAATTTTCCTGTTTTCCGCAAAATAGGGGTAAATTTTTCAAAAATTGGTCCCTTGAAAGCGCGCGAAATAGGGTCTTTTTGAATTTTCAGAACGAGCATGCGTTACACTTTTGTATACAAGGTGGCCCCCACCGGGTTTACTGGTTGTGTATGTCTACCCTAGGCCGCATTGCACAAAAAACAGGGAACTAGAAGACAATTGCTATAAGGTACACTCTCTACCAAAGGCTCAGTTCAGTAGCCGTGGATGACTTTCATTAACACCTTAAGTGACAAGGGGGGTTCCTATGGATCCACATAATTTGTTTTCGCGCTAGTCGCTTTACGCGTGGGATTTTTGCGCCATAATTTTTGTAATTGTCTGACTTTTGTTAAATGTGCTTCTTTTCATACCAAAATAATTAAAATTGGCCAAGCCGTAATGATTTCTTCTTCTTATCGTTTTCAAACACGTGATCTCAAGATTATCATCAGAGATGGGTACAACATCTGGCGGCTTCACAGATTCCGCAGGTCCCTTGTTTGTGCATTGTTTGGCTCCAACAGTGGCACCCAAAAGAGAGTTTCTAAGTCTGTTGGTGGCGTTCCACAACCACAGCTAGTGTCTTGAACTGTTTCCAGATAGCCCCACTTCTAGCATGGAAACTTTAGATTGGCCATTCTGCCAGTTAATGAGTTAATTAGTTGGGGTCCCATAGAACCCTCTCGGCAACACCGGAGTCATCTGAGAATATTTTAAAAAAACAAAGAACCAAAGCGAATTTTTTTTGCTGATCTACGTTCACCCATACATGTATAAACAATTATTAGTACCATTAAAAATAATTCACCCTTTTGTGCTGCAAACAAACAATTCCATCGTGGACGTTGCTAAACCGTTACTGTACAAACTCTATGGTGGAAAATTGCGCGAGTTTGTCAACACCCGTAAAAAATACAAATTCCCTAAAACTGCTGGTTTTGTGTTCAATATATGTTAATTTGGTTCGCTGAAAGATATCAACATCAAATAAGTTTTCACAATTTCAAATGTTTGATGTCATCGCAAGGCTCCTTTGAATTTTCCATCGTTTTGGGCAATTTTTGCGTGTTTTGAAAACAATAGTTTGCCCCTTATTTCCGCTGAAATAACACATTCCATTTTTTATTGCTGATTTGGGGTTGTCTTAGGTGACAATTCACATGTGGTTTACTTTCTTGCAAAAATTCCTTCGGGTAAATTGTTTCCTTGAACCCCCTCCCTTTGGGCACCACTGGAGTGAAAACCCCTTGGTCCCCTTAAGTGTTGTAGCTTTTTCTTCTAGAATCTGCTTTGTGAGAAGACTGTTCATATAATACCTCCAATATTAGCACTTTAATGTGTTTAATCATCAGAAGCTGATAGTTATTTGGGTCTTTTATAAAAGACTTCCTCAAGTAGCCTCTTTGTAGCTATGAGTACAAAAAACTATCCGGCATCACTGCAGCTATACAACATCTTCCTGTTTCTTCATTTTGGTCCTAAATGGTGATTGAAATGGAGGCATGCTCTAAGCTTTGCTTTTCCAGGTAGCATGGCCCAGAAGTTTCTCTTAGTTTTCTTATTTTTCCCGATACAAAGTATTTGTGAATTAAATAACCTTGTGTATATGATAAAGTTCTTACCTGGTAGGACTTGGCAAGGACTTTAGCTGTGCTCTGTTGGTAGGGATGACTTCCCTTAAGAATTTGGCCTGCCTTCTCCTTTCCTCCTCTTCATCATATTGAGTCAGTCCCCATTCACCCTGAGCAAATGCTGTAACAAACACACATTCATATTAATAGTGACCATTATTTTAAGTCATCTCCTACAACCAGTCAAAAATCTGAAACGTCAAAAATCTGAACTGCTGGGTTCAGTTCTAAACTGCCTAGATTAGACCATTAATCATAATGGTCTAATGCTTGTAGTCAGAGATAGCACAAATTGTTTAACATTTTTAGAATCCTTTGCACAACGAAAAATTTGGTTGTTTTTCAACAAAGTTGGACCATTTTTCGATTTGATCCCTGTAATATCTTTCCTGACCCCTAACTTAGGTGTGATTCCCAGTTCTCAAGAGGCCAAGTATTGCCTCGGACTAAATCCTCCAACGGAACACGTCGCGCGCAAAATTATCTTAGCTGGCACGCAATATTCCACATTGTATAAACAACCTCACCCGGAACATTTATAAGCCGCACGGGAGAAAATCTTTTATAGCCAATTAGCGCAGCAGTATTGATCGATCAATGTCGTCTTAATGTCTGGGATCTCTCTTTGCCCTGGGCCGATGTACTGCCGCATAAGTATATCATTTGTAAACAGTTTATAACAGTAAAAAACTATAGTTTGTATATTAAAACAAAAAATGTTAGATTTGTGTATGGTTTGTCTATTTTGATTTGAGAACGTGTGAATACTTTAAACACCGCATGGACAATTACTCTATATACTTCACCACTTAACTGCCTCTCTAAAAATACAAGTGCTATGTGCTACATGTACAACCAACGTTTCTAATTTTAATTAACAGACAATTTTGTATACACAACAGGAGTTCAATTTTTCTTCAATTTTCTGCGCCATATCATTATTATTACTTTTGTTTTAATAACTTTCCAATATTAACTGGCACGGAACTGTTTGACTTAAATGCACATCTATGTATATTTCCGTCAAGTAAAAGGGAAGTTCTGTGTGTATTGATTATATTTTGTTTTTTTAATATTTTGTATTTTGCATTTGTTTTTATTTTCAAAGAATTATACTTAGATTTTAAAGATAGCCCAATGAATTGGAATGCTTTGTTTCATTTTTTCAACCATAGAGGTATTTACCTCTTGGATTTATATAGTAAAACAACACATTGTTAGAATTGTGTATAGTTTATAATATTTGATTTGTGAACGTGTAAATACTTAATATAAATCATTGTTAGAAACGAGTTTGGTTGTGTTTGAGAACTGTGAATACTATACACGCAGCAGTGGCATGGCTGTGTGTTATTATATCGCCCACACCGTGCATGTATTAGCCAAGAATCGTGCTAGAAAACAGACCACTGTGAACTGCCTTTAAATAAGCAAGACTACGTCTTTACAACTGGCTCGGGGCAACCTCACAATCAAGCCGTTCCTTCCACCTTAACTGGTGGCAACTTCCGAATTGCTCAATAGCTCTGTAGCAGACATTGAGTTAATTACTATATTTTAATGATATATACTGATACAATATCGATCTATGGTCGTTAGTAGTTTAAGTCAGTAATGCATCTACTACTATATATTCCGTTTTGCTCTACTTCACTTTGTGTTTAACATACAACAAATTAATTTTTGATATCAATATATGTGATTGATGAGAGAAAAACAAAATTCACTTGGGAGTTTTAAAATAATCCTATATAGATTACACATCTGTCCACATAAAAATGCAATTTTCTGCAGTACATTTTTACTACATCCTTAACTCAATCAACACACTTCGCAGAATTGTTGGTAGTTTGTAACTGAAGATTATTATTTTTCATCGCCCCACTTAGTATAGTATAGTTTATTAGGATCGCCCTTTTATAACGTGCACTCATCTGACTGATGGTGGTCCAAAACAAATCACAAGGCAAGCAACAGTACAATGTACAAAGAAATTACATTTAAAAATACAATCACCTACTACAAATCACTTTATTCGCCCCTTAAATTACTGCCCACTAAATTTATGATACTTGGTGTTAGTGTGGAGATGACACATATGGCATTGAGTACCAATTGCGGATTACACCGCATGTGAGTTTAAATTATTAATGACCACACGAAGGAAAGGTCGGTGTTATTGTAGATTTCCAATACTTGCAGTCGAACAATTTTATAGCCCGTGCGCAAGTTAATTGTTCCGTGCTAGGCATACTTTGCTCCTGAAACTAGGAATATCTCCATACAAGCTACCACTTCAGATATCCATAATTCATTATAATTTTTGCCCAAACCCCACCTCCTTACAAACACTCACCTGCTCTGACTTGGCTTCAATTTCCTTGCGATGAGTCTCTCTCAGTGCTAGTTTTTCTTCAGTACTTTGATGTGAAGAACCCCTCTTGTGTACCTTGGAACGGATGATCAGGTCAAAGATGGCACGCAGTTGTGTCAGGAAGGCGTGCAAGAAGATGAGAGGATGAAAACACTGATAAGTTATATGGCAAACTTACTAGCATTCACCAATATGGGGTTTGAATTAGGTGCCAACCGCACCCCACACACACACAACACACATTTAAGGCCCCTAAAATATTAGTTGTTGTCGTAATGCCTCTGAAAAGTGGAGTAGGGGAGTGGTTTTATGTTGTTACTAAATGAGACTCAAATATGGCCATTTTCACAAAAAAATTGATTTACCGCATCAGAAAAATTGTAAAACTTTTTTGTTTCATTTACGAGGAATAGACCCCTTGGAGGTCTCTAAAATCACAAGAAAGTGACTGCGGGTGATTAATAACACAATTATGCCTATATCCATCAAATTGTTCAGGATTGAAAAACATTATTGAAGATATTGAAATATAAAGTCTTACTTATTCCCCAAATTGGAGAATCAACACACTGTGTTTTAATTTTATAGTTAGTTAGTTAAACCAGGTTTAAATCCAGTTTGTCCCCGCTAAACGGGTAGTCAGATACACCCCTACACCAGCAATACTGTGTGTGAGAATTTATTGGAGCAAAAGGTAATTGACGGGATGCCCTTACTGATGCCAATCCAGTTTTCGGCGGTGGGGGGTCCTATCCCCTTTGGGGGGGGGGGGCAACCACTCCCACCATGCAAGGCAGCATGTGCTGGATTGCCGCCATAGCTCTCCCAGATCTGACGCCCTTGTAGGTAAGTCTTCTTTGTTTCATTCGACCCAGGGTATTTTCTGGTTTCTGCTGAGGTGCTGACGCCTTTCATGGCTGCCGCAAAGCACCTTGAACATGTTTACATATAGGTGTTCCTTGCGTTCAAAAAAAAAATAATCAATTATTATTATTAATTATTCATTATAATTATTTATTATTGAAACCCAATATGGGTGACGGTTTTGCCGCCGACAACCCGCCCTTGGACAGGTAGGTCCTGGTTACCAGGATACCAGTAGCATGCCTCAAAGGAAACCCCCCCCCCCCCACCTGACGTGAAACCTGTTGAGATCATGTATGGGCCGACAGAACATACACCGGACTGGGCCACATAACAGCCACTCAAATCAGTTTTGTGGATTGCAGTCTGTATTGGCAATAAGAGCAAATCAACTTTATTTTCCAATATCCCTTCCAAAATACATCATAATCTTCTGAAATTACAAACTCTAGACAAAAAAGGTGAGGTGATATGGAAAGAGGTAAACAAAAGGCCATTAAGGTCAGAATGGGTCACCCCCTCTACTACTATGCAGTTACAACATTAAAATTACAAAATGAAAAACAAAACCACATAAAAAGAAACAATTGACAAGCACCGAAGACGAAGACGCGCCCAAAAATCTAAATCCGTTAAGGATGCCACAATTCAAAATGATATTATTGATTGGGAATATTGAATGTATATTCCAAAATTAAGATACATATTTTATATGCCAAGAAATTGTTTTGATGGTATTTTTAGCGTCATTTAATACTGCTATAACTTTAAATTATGGAACATGGACAAACAAATAAAGACATGCCTTATTCTTATCATAACAATCAGTAAGATTTCGTTTCAATTGATTTCTGACGTGTTTGGTTGATTTTGAATATTTTATGGTTAGTTCATGAGTTCCAGAATGAAGGACCTGTTGTCCTAATCGTTTTGTCGGAAAAGGCCTTTTTGGTTTTCGTCTCTGGTTAAGCTGGGCATCCCCTTGTGTGATAGTCATGTATTTCGCTGTGTTTCGTGAAATCCTTGTCAATTTTCCGTAATTGATCCGTGAAGTGTTTATACATACCCAAGTTAAGCTTAATGTGTCAAAACCATTCAGGTTTCTATCTGTAACCAAAGGGTCAGAATGACATCTATAATGACTGTTAGAATAGTTCTTAGTGCCCATTTTTGGAGTTTATAATCGTTGGGGGGGGGAGTTTAAATAGATCTTAGAAGTATTACCCCAAATTAAGACGATACCCATAGTTTAAATAACGGCAATATAAAAATAGCATACAACGAATACAATACTCTTTCTGGCACAAAATGGTCCATTTTGTTTAACATGCCAATATTACGAGAATTGTTTTGGCTATAGTATCAATGTGATCTTTCCAAGAAAGGTTTTCGTCAATAACAATGTCCAAGAAATTTTGTTGTTCTGACCTTTTCCTAGGTGATACACCATCAGGCATATATCGATTGTTTTAGAGAAGTACTATCATATTCATTTACCATACCCTTTGTATCTTTATATTTCAAAAAAAGGTTTGCCTGATCCCTGCCTGTTGGAGTATCGTTAACATTATTATTTTGAACACTGCTATACTTGGAAGTTCTTGCGGATTCTAAAACAATGAAGTTATTTCTTTCTTCGTTTAGAGAATTTGTTAGCTTTAAACCAATTACAACCCTTCACGAAGCTCTTGTTTACACAACCATTTTCAGAGAAAATTCTGGATAGAGTACAAAATAGTAGTGTCATCTGCGAACAAGATGAAATCAAGAGCTGAAGTAGTTTTCGGTTTATGTCATTGACATAAAGTAATAAACCACAATGGGCCTAACATTGAGCCTTGTGGAACCCCCATTTAATAATTTGTGAACTTGAACTAATTGACTGAAAAACAAACTTATTGTTTATCTGTTGTTCCAAGTAACTCTAAACCCAGTCAAGTACTATTCTCCCCTAAACCCATAATGTCTAATTTGTAAGTAATTATTGTGGTCAATTGTGTCAATGCCATTTGACAAATCATAGAAATATTCCAATTGTATTTCATTTCTTGCCACTTCATTGCAATACTTTATCTACTATTTCCATTACCGCCATGTAAGTAGAATGATTTGAGCGGAATCCGAATTGTTTTGGATTAGTATTTGATATTTTTCGATGTAATGCACACTTCTATTGAATCTAATCGCTCCTCGAGAATTTTGGAAAGGCTTGGCAATCAGATACGGAACGGTAATTTAGAAAATATATCATGATCATCTTTCCTTATAGATAGGAACTACTTTAGCTACCTGAGTTATCTGAAACAATTCCCTAATACAGAGAGATTAAAAATCTTACAGAGAGGCTTAGCTATTCATTTACTGTTCGTTTCAAAGAATAAAGTTTCCAATTCATCATGTCGCGGGGCTTGGTTTGTTTTGATCAACTTTTATTAATATCTTTCCTTTACGACTTTCTTCACTATGGTGACATGAAATACTACATACAAAAGGTTCCTTCAGAATAATCAAAATAATTTTTTTCCCAGAGTGCTGATTTTAATGGCAAGACGAGAACCACTGTTTCACAAAGAAGTTTGTTTTAAATTTGTTCGAAATATCTTGATGATCCGTTATTGTTTCGCCCGAATCTAATTTTAAAATTATTTTGCCGACATTTGTTTTTTTTTTCCTTTTTTCCCAGCGACCAATAATTTCTTTTATTGTTTTTCCAGGTATTGTCCCGCATGTTTTCCGTGAAGATTTGTGAAAATCTGTTTCTGATAATATTCGCGTTTGGGTTTTTTCGAATTAGCCCGTGTATTTTATCGCGGTACGTTTTAAAAATTTTTTGCAGTAGTTTGTTATCTGGGCACTGTAAAATTGTTTGGTACATTTTTGTTTTTATTATGAATGCTTTTTAACATACCCCGGGTTATCCATGGTGGATTGAGGACTTTTTCTTCTATTGGTACCTACATTTCCTTAACACTTACTGTGCTCAAGGGATCGAGATCTCGATCACTTTCAAAACATTTGGCAGTTATATAAGATGCGCCTTTGTGTACATAAGAGGTGTTAGTTGATACACTCATCATATGTATTAGTAAATTGTTAACAAATGCATCATAGTCATGGTTAACATCATTTCCATCTAGACCGATTCCAGTTCACACCCTGATAGTCTGTTTTCTAAATTTCAACGATATTAATCTTCTTATGAATTCTCTTGTAAATATATTGCTTCCTTCTGGTTTAGTGAATGTATTTTTTTCGCATTGATTAAAATTTTAGGTAAATGATCACTTATGTCCTACTAATATTGCCGAACTGGGCTGAAGCGATTTTTAATCATTTGTCAGAACATTATCAATGATTGTAGCACTTTTTCATTGATTCTAATAGGTTTATATATACGTTGGTATGAAAATGAGTAAAGAGTTACATCAATCAAGTAATCATGAGTTGGACATGCACGTCATGCTTTTAGAAGATCAATATTAAAATCCCCTCATGATGTTAGCAGTCCCTTATTTTTTACTTATTCTTTGAAATACGGGGTCAATCACAGTCATAAAATCTTAAATGGAGGTATGTTATCTATAAATGCACACCACACTTGCAATCTTTTGGTTACTGTATTCAATCGAGCTATAAAACATGAATCAAAGTTTGGGTCAACTTGCAAAGGTCACTTCAAAAAAAGTAATTTATATTTAACATTACAGAGACAACAGACAAGCCCCCCCTTTTTCACGCCCTATTCTATTTGTGAATTCCATACTAAATCCGGTAATTATAATTTCCTCGTGTGGTTATCTTTTATATGTGTCTCTGATAAACCACTCACAGTAAAATCATGCTTAAGTGCTTGAATACATCTTTTAATTTGTCAAAGTTCTTGGATAATCTCTTTATTTTGCATTTAAAATCGAAAAATTGTCATTACTTTCAGACAATGTTGGTTTTAATGATCAGAGGTACCTATGGGCATTGAAATGGGTTTTGTGTATCAAAACATTTCGTTGTTCTTAATCCTTAGTTATAACTTTTGAAATCTTAAAAGGATTAATACATATTGTCATATTTTTTCAAGTCTACATTTGTAACATCAAAGTATTATCACAATCAGCAAAATCCCATCAGTGTCAAAAGTGCTAGACGATTCACTCCATTTAGTACATGTCATTCATATATTTAAACGAATTAACTCTTTTCGTTTTAAGTTAGTACATTTTTTTATATGGATAAAAAGTTTACATTTGCTACAAGAATCAATTTATGATTGATTTAAAGTTCTGAGCAGGACAAACACAAAATCTGTTCTCTAGACGCAGCATTAAACACCAACAAAGTATAATGATAAAAAATATGTGGCTCAACACCCTTAAATTCGGCTGTGGATCAAAAATATCAATACTGAACAGCCGGGGCATTGCCACTGCAGTGAATCAGATATTTTAAAGAAGTTTGCCATACTGTGAATAATGTTTTCATACTGAATCATGTGAAAAAGAAATCCTTGAAATACTCTATAACTGTGGGCACACAATACAATAATGTGGTTCCACACGTTCTACTTGCCACTCACCTTTAGTTTTACCAATTGATCTAAAAGATTTGCTGTCGTATTGGTATAAACATACGTTACAACCAGGTAAGAATTTCGCCACAGATAATAGATCCACTGGGTATACAAAATGACACTTTCTTATGTATGGATATAACCTGCATACCGAGCTATTCGAAACAAATGTCGTACTTCTCCTATATATTGAATAGTAAAATGTTAATTGAAAATGCCATGTGATAGTTAAGTTAATAATTGTTTAATTAGTTGTGCTTCACACGACTCTTCTTGATGTCTTCTAGAGTCCTCACTGTGTGGCCGGTACGCTTGGTGTTTCATTCTCACCAAGATTTGTTACACCATCCGTCCAATGCTGGCCTTTTGCATGATCTACGTGCTTTACAACGTCTTTTGGCGTTGATCCAGAAGATATTGGTTATTCGAGTTTAGACTTCGTGCACACCACAACCCCGTACCCTTGATTTCTCGGATAAAGCATCCTCTGTCTGACACTATTCCTTACAAACTTGACAGCAATAGGTCTAGGCGTAGCTGTATTAATAGATGCTTAGGTTTTGGTATTCTTAGGGCAGAAAATCCAAGTTCCTCTCATGAAGTGTTAACCCATTAGATCCTGCAATAATCCCTGATAACTTTCTCGGTGTCCTTCCCTCTTACCTTCTGAGTTGTCGGTCTCTTGCATAGGGGATTGCTCGTAATCTATTTTAGATCATTAATCGGTGGCTTGCCAGTCATACGTCTTGCACTTACCCTTGACTCCTGGTCTAACAGCGCCCTCCTGATGATAGTTCTAGAAACACTAATGTGCTGCAATGATATGATCCAGATCTGCATTGCAGCTGTGACTTTCTTCCATGTTATTGCCCAGGAACACTCCCTGACCTATATACAATACAATAGCAATTTAACTTCTAACAGGACTTCATTGATGTACTAAGCTCAATTTCATTAAGGCCACAAACCGTAATCATTTTAAATTTGATGATCGATTTTGCTCTTAAAGACACAATCAGTGATTTTAACCAAAAGAGGGTCAAAATATTTGAAATTTGCAGGGATAGCTTAAAATTGAAGGATCAGCTTGTAGAATTTCATAAGTTACCTTTTTTCCAACTGAAGAATGACAAGGGAGAACAAGGAAGAAAACGTCATGTATTCCAAAGATACCACTATCCATTCAGTTATGTGTTGTAGCAAGTGTCCGTACAGACGTTAATGACAAAATATATCCGATTTTGTCCTATTAGGGTTGCTTCTGGCCTTATCATTGGCAGGATAGTTAGGGCAACCTGTATTGTTGACAGACATGCCAAAATCTGATTGTTGCTGATTTTTTCATTTCTAGTTTAGCACATCACTGATAGTGCCTTTAATTAGGAGTGTAGCATAATATCAATTGTATTAAACATTCTGCAGTTTGGTGTTTGCTGTTGTTGATTTATGTTGCTGCCGTTCTCTACCGGGCGTACCGACGCAGTTGATCCAGAGGGGGCAAAATTTCAAAGCGGTCCCACCAGAGGGGGCAAAATTTTTAAGTCCTCCGGTGATTTGCCAATTAAGTCCGAACTTGACGAAATGCGCGCGTAGTGCACAAAAATCGCAATATTTCCTTTACTTTTGCCCAAATTTAGGCTGAAATTGGTCAAAATTCCCCCGAAAAGAGGGAAGAAAATGTTTATTTTGGTCCATATCGTCCTGCTTTTTTCGAGCCAGAGGGGCAACTTTCCCTGACTCCCCCGCTCGGTACACCACTGGTTCTCTACTTGATATGAGAGCCTGGCACTTGCATGCCTTCCCACCAAGTATCATGAGAAACAAACTTGCAGTTTTGTTGGTAGAAGCAATATCTAGGGAATGACAAAATATTAGTATCGAGGTGTTCCTATTCTGCTGTTGGCAGTCAAAAGATACACAATTACAAATTTCTTCCTAAGTAGGTCAAATTTGCACATGATTGGGCACACACACTATAGTTAGTATTATGGTTCAGATAATATATCTCAACTTTTTAAGGCAAGTCGGAGGCTATGATCACAATATTCCAATTAGTGACTACAGACAAAGCAGCAAATTCAACACCCTATGTAATATGTCAATCAGTCTCATACGTGCTGCGACAGGCTCGTGTGTGGCTTTCAGAACTTTGCTTTATTAGTTGAACACAATTATGCTAATCTAATCAGCTCACGTCTGTACTGATTGACGGATAATGCAGGGTGCGACATGATAGGTACAACAAGGTATATACAACTTGCCTCAAAATTGATGTAGTACTGCATTTGCTGCACAAAATGTATCATCTGTGCGGCTAGGATATGACATTGATGTAACACAGGTGACAACTCTGGTGAAGAAAATAAATTGATTACAAATATTATGACAGAATGTCCTTAAAGATGCATTTTGTGATTCCAGCACCTTCCGTTTTATTTATTGTTCACTAGATATCCTTGAGAAAAGCTTATTCACAACATTTTAGCTGATCCCGACTTTGCGGTTTTTGTGTTATGAACAAATGCTCGTTTCCCATGGTCCCATAGGTCACTGTGCTATAATCTGTCCGTTTACGGAGAGATAATACAAATTTGCATGTAAGATTTGGCATACAAGGATTACTAATGTTAACGGTTCTGATGATATGAAAATCTCAACTTTTTTAGGTAAATCAAACAGAAACAATGCAACTTCAAGGCAGCACCTTAATCAGTGCCATGTTGCAACATCCAAACAAACTAATCAAACACAAATACAAATACCGAATGGGAATTGAGAGCTTTCATGGTTCCTTTGCCCATATCAAATAAACCATGAAGAGAGTGGTAATTCTGATTTTAACCAATATCACTTGTACAAATCAAATCCAGAATTGAGTACCTTGAATAAATTCAGCAAGTGGCCCCACAGAGATTTGAACCCAGGACCCTTGGGTCCAAAGGCAAGCTCTCTAACCATTAGACCACGCCACTCTCTTATCATGTGTCTTATGGTGGGACACCTTTGCGTTACACACCCCAATTTTGTGATTTACCCTCCTTTTAACTTATTTACTATGTAATTAAAAAATTATACATCTGACACCCATAAACTATATATTTTGGAAAGCTTATGGTTCAAGGAATCCATCTATACTAGTTTCATGATGGTATACAGGGTGGTCACTAAAATATATATGGTGATATTATGAAAAACATCAGATTTTGTTCATCACATTATACTTTATTATGTTTTCTCCTGTGGTAAAGAATCTTAAAACCAAGTACATATTAAAACAGGGTACACCATAAGCTTCAATAAAATATATAATTATAATATGTTTTAATGAGCCCCGATGGCAATACAGGGTGCACAAAAATAAGTATACCAACTTTTTTAAAATATAAGGCCATGTAATCAATATTGAATATTTTATGAAAATGTGAAAAGAGTAGCTACTCTTTGAGCACTTTATATAGCACCCAATAGTGTTTATGGTTTTATGATGATCAATTAGTTAAACCAATTAACCCAATAATTAATTACCATTTTTGTGGAGACCTTTGTAAGATTACAGGGCTATATTAAAGTTGCATTTGTTTACAATTATTGCACACTAATATCCTTCTGATTTTGTTAATTTTCAGTAATACATGAACATGAACGGTCTTGATTTTTATCAATCTAATCATTAATTCTGGTATTAATTGCAAGGTAAATTACAATTGAATTTTAATTTTACTTCAGAAATTACCAGCATCCACCAGGAAAGGCTAGTATTATCAGAGATGCCAATGGGAGTTGGAAAAAAAATCTGAAAATGCGAACGGAGGGAGCGAAGCGACCGGAGTATCGCCGATAACGGCCGGGGGTCCAGGGGCCCGCTTAATTAAGGGCCCCTGGTGGGGTCCAGGGGCAACGCCCTGGTGGGGGTCAAGGGGGCGAAGCCCCTCGAAGCCAGAGGGTTTCTGCACATTTAGAGCTACAGGAAAGACCATTTCTGAGAGTAAAATATCATTCCAAAAAAAGTTAAAATTAACTGTAAATGTGAAGAATGGGGGCTTAGTTTTGGGTCCAAATCATCTCACTACTACTACTGTAAGTACTACTAGTCATGCTTGTTTGATCAAATTCAACTTTCAGGTAATAAAAAGTAACCACAAGATAATGATTACTGATACACAGACACACTTGGGGCTTTTCCTTGCAGTTCTTCCTTTGCATCAGTGATAGGCTTTAAAACTTAAGGCTTTAACGCAGTTGCAACCATGCAATCAGTCTTAAAAATTTTGATCCATTGCTGGATGGCCGCCAAGCTCTCCAGAGCTGACGCCCTTGAAGGTAGATCTTCTTTTTCATTCTACCAGGGTAACCAGCTACCCTCCTCATTAGATTTCCAATAGAAAATTGATGGGGGTGACGGTTAGCCGCCGACAACTCGGCCCCGGGACAGGTAGTACTGATTATCAGGATACCAGTAGCAGGCCCTTAAAAGAAACCTGACCTGACTTAATACAAATTTTTAAGGTGATCAATACCCAATTTTTTAAGTCAATGGACCACCTTATTTTTCACTCTCTCAACTTCTGACAAGTATAAGAACCAAAAGATCTGTTTTTTTAAAGTGACAGGAGGAGATTTTTTTGGAATACAAATTTCTCTCAAATTGCACTTGATTGGTTGTAGACCATCTACTGAGAACATTTTGAAGGTTTAGTGGAGAAACAAGCACGAAAGAAAATCTCAAACGTTGGTTTGAACTTGCCAGCTATCGTAGTCATCCCTATAGAAAACCATGCTTTGATTTTCTGCCGCGCACGACAGAAAATACTAAATCATCTTATTGCATAAAGATGGCGTATTCGGCTTATTCACTTCAGGTGTGATCTAATATATTGGTAAGCATTCCTAATATGCAAAAAACATGGGTTTGAAAAAAATTGAGGACGCTTCTCTCTGGAAATGTCCTCATGCCTCTTTAACTGGACTTATTGTATTAGAAGTGAAGCTGTAACTTATGAAACTGACTTTTGCAGATAAAGAGCATTCACTTGCAATGGCCAAACCACTGGTCTTCTTTGCAGGCTGTGCATATTCTTAATATATACAATCGTCACTATGAGACACAGTATTCTCATCCACCAAGGACACAGTTCAGTGGGTTATACTTGTACATACATTGACTTGAAATGGCCATGTGTGATCTGGGTATCATATATCATACCCCCAAACCAGGGATGTTTATTTTCTCAATACACTGGTGAATGTAAGCTACTGAACTTAGCCATGGTAATTGAGACTTTCTTAACTCATTGTGCTTACCTAATATGGCTTTCAATGTCCTTGCATTGGCCATTTGCCCACGCCACACTTGATTCAGCACATAGTCCATGCGCTTAGCCCGCCACAAGAAGTTGAACACTCTCAGGTATAAGAGCTTACACTGTGGTGTAAAGACAGTACTGATGGGGCCGTCTACATGGTAGTCTAAGCTGAACACATCCCAACCGGTATCACCTGGAGATATCTGACAACATGTAAAATAGACCTTTTCAAAACGAAGTTCATTAAAGGTGCAACAAGAGATTTCCATTATCAGGTGTCCCTAAAAAAATTTGAAAGTACTGATTTTTGCTCTGATGTAAAGCTTTTCATCAAAAATAACCCTATAAGAAAGGATAAAGCTGAGAATATTTCTTTGGTACAAAATTGTGGAAATTTGGTTTTTTTTTTTTTTTTTTTTTAATTAAATAATATTGAATCATGTATTAAGCCTTGTTTTATTTGAAAATATCAGCAAATCAAAATGAATTTTTCTCTCTTTTACGACAAATTCAAGGTAGGAAATCTGTTGAGTGTCTAATCTATATGAAATTACTATTATGACACAATATTTTGGTGCCTCAAAATCTCTCGTTGCACCTTTAAACATGATGACCCTGAATTGCATCCTAACCTTTCATCACACGCAACTGTTGGGTGTAGCACTTAGTCATATTTCTACTTTTTTCAGTGCTATGTTTTCTTATTTTTTGTCAATTGTTCATTTGAAAATATACCTTATGAGAATTATGCAGACTTATCCTTCACTTTTACTCTACTCCTGAAACTTCAAATATTCCTACAGGTTGGCATGCATCACTGATATTTCCTTTAATTCTAACATTCCCTGATAAACATATTGGTGGTAAATTTAAATCAAAACATTAAACAATGCTGCATTAATACCCAAGTTTTTCATAACTTTTAACTTGCGCAGGAACCTGTGTTTTCTAGGTGAACATCACAAGGCACTCCACCTCTCAAGCAAGGCAGGTGTCCAACTGCAGAGTACCCGCTTTCCCTAAAAGCTTTTCTTGATTTACAATTGATCACTTTGCTACAACAAAGCGGTTCTCAAACCACTAGTGTCGTCTGGTTGCGCGATCACTTGCTTTATGCATTTAAAAAAAAGGTTTACTCAAATAGTCAAACATATGCAAATTAGCTAATTAAAATTCATAAATATGCAATTAATGAACACATGATATTGTGGCACCTCACTCTACCAACCTACCAAATTTTAAGTAAATCGGGCATAGTGTTTAGCCTGCAGAGTATTTTTAAAAAGGTTAACCGAAATGCCTGAAAAATATGCAAATAAGCTCATTAAAATTCATGAATATGCAAATAATGCAGCAAAAAAACTACACATAATATTGTGGCACCTCACTCTATCATCCTACAAGATGAAAGTAAATCAGGCATAAGTTGAGCCTGCAGAGCATTTTAAAAAGGTTAACTGAGCATACGTACGGACACACAGAATTTGGATAGTATGTGCCCTCCATGACATATCGTTCAGGCGACACAAAAATGGTAAATGAAATGTTCTAGGTACCTTGAAGTAGTCTGACATCTAGTCTGTTGAGTATGTCAGTGTCGTCATACTGAGCATTGTTGTTTCTTCTTATGCGTCTCCAACACACCTGTCAAGTTATGTAGATATAGGCTACTGGCTGACTTAGCTAGGTCACTCCTATCAATAAATCAAGAAATAAAATCAATCAAATGATCAATCAATCCAAAAATCTATGCACTGACTAAGCTACATACACGAGAACAATTGTCAGTTTCATGCAATAATGAACTGGCCAGTTTGGATAAAGAGGTATTTTTTTTAGAGCAATTTTTTTTTTTTTTTCATGACGACGCCAATTCTGACAACTGATATAAGTGCCGACATGTAAGAGCTATTAACCTCTCCAATTTTGTATTTTCTGTCTGTAAACGTCCAGAAATTACAACACAGGGGCTTATGGGACCGTGGGGAAACAGCAACTGCCCATACACAGCTGCAAGATCAGAACCAACTCAAATTTTGTGAATAAGCTTTTCTCAAAGGATATCTAGTGAACAGTAAGTAAAACAGTAGGTGCGGGAATCACGAAATTCCCTTTAACCCTGTAGGTCCTACATGCAATTATAGTCACTTCAAGTTTAATTTTTAAAAATTTTCTTGCCAAAATTTCAAATTAAGCATTTTCATACGACATAGGAATCTGCATAAAAATGCATTCCAAATGAGTCCAAAGCCTAGTCTTAGGTCGGTGGTTATTGAGATGGCTTCACAAACAACATGGACCATTTTAATTTGAAAGCCAATACTTCTGTGTTATAACCGATACAGAAACTACCAGGGTTGAAAGAATTAATGCAGAAGTTTGAAGAAGTTACCTTGTAATTTCATTAACCCTGTGAGGTCTACCAGCCAATTGTATTAGTTACACATTGTATTAAATGATATATTCAGCCAATCAGAGAAATGGTAAGAAAAGCTCAAATTTTTACAGATATATAGAAGGGTAGAAGGTCTATTTTGATTGGTTACTCAGAGGTTATATAATGTTATATACCTCATATATAGATCAATGTCATCTGATTGGTTAAAAGTGGGCATAAATTCAACTAGCTTCAAGAATTGAACCAAAAATGAACTATTCCCTGGGAGAGCGGGCACCTCATTCATGACCTTATACCCTGGACACCTCTTCCCAACATAGAGACTGCTGTACGGACTATATATCCATCCGTATTATGAGTGTACATATTGAACGGGTGTAAGAGATGACTATAAGCAGACCGTATTTTGTTTCCTCGTATGTGGGGATTCTGTGCTGTAGTGTAAAGTCTGATACACCGGGGATACAAACAAGAGCAAGGGAATGGCTGAGTCGCAGCATCAGTAGGCCTACTCAGCGTTGAGGTTGTGTTTACTGCTGATGTTGTTTGACAAGCCGATCTGTCATAGCGCCATCCGCCCGTGCTTCGCTCTTTGCTTTTTGGAAATAAAATGGCTGCGCCCATGGCCTCGGCACTCAGGTTTGACGGTTCGCTGGCAAACGATTTCGACCGTTGATAAGCGCCTAGATCCAAAGATTTCTGCATAAATCAGAGACAACATTGTGGGTTTATAGGTGATTGTAACAGAAATATAAGTTGGAATTATCACTTTTAGTCGTGATTTGTGTGTGTTTTCATCGTGTTTTAAAGGGAATGCTTGAAGCGGTGATGGTAAAAGAAAGTTGCTGAATTCCGTAGCTGGCAAGGAAAATGTACACATCTTGCCGACAAAAAATGGAAGACGTCGATTACTGCGATCCGTTTTGGACTCACCCATCACTTCCTCAACACAATAAAGGTTGATTGCTAATTATTGACAAGTTTTTGGTACCCTAAGTTCAAAATTTTAAACCATGCATGCAACGCCCCCATGACAACATGGCCTACAAGCTCATGAGGTCTACAAGACACATGATATAGGCCCTGTGTTATGACAAAATCTATTATATTCGGTACATAAAACAAATATTGACTGCTTTTTATTCGGAGCATGGTTTGAAACTATAGGCCCTCGGTGATCTCTAAACCATATACTATGCTATGCCCCTCGGCTTACGTCTCGGGCATAGTATGGTTTCGAGATCACCTTTGGCCTATAGTTTCAACCATGCCCCTCATAGCAGTCCAAGATGTGTTTATACGATATCATGTAATGATGCAATCAGATATACTGTAAGAAAGTTGGTAAGACCTCACCTCAAAAGGTCCAGGATACTTACCTAAAGACTCGCATAAATGTTGAATGAAATCGCCTTGTCCGAAGTAGTAGATACCGCCTCATGGCCTGAAACAACAACAACCAATAACTTGATCTAGAGACTACATAGTTTTCTGGTTTAATAAGGCTGAATTGTTTATCTTTCCCCAGCGGCCATGTGCTACGGATACGAACCGACACTTCTGCATTCTAGACAGAGGTTCGAGCATTTTAACAATGTAAAGCTGTTTGTGCACGGAATGATGATTTAATCGATAATCTTAAAGAACCACCAATCCAAACTCTGGTCAGAGCATAATGCATATATGAGATTGCCATTACATAGTTATTTGGCAAAATGTAACCAAAACATAAAGTTAAACACGCCATGTAGACAGGCAACATGCCATTATAACACACATACAATTATACCTTGAATGGTTCCAGGAATTTGAATCCTGGTGCAGCACATGCAGTATCCTTTGGCTTGTGGGTCCTGATACACTATCTCTATTACATGCTGAAAGGAACTGTCAAGGTCCTGCTTCCAGTAACTTTCAGCAGAAAAAAAATGTACAGATTTACACAATCTATCTCACATAACTTTGAGAAGTAAGGTTTTGTTATAATTTCTTTTTCAAAATCAATATAACAGTAAAAAATATCAATCACTCTTCACTCGATTCTCTGGTTAAAAAATAGTATAGACAGTGCTGGACATGTGCTAGTCTGCTGAAAACTAACAAGAAAATGAAATAAAGATTAAAAGCATTCAGTTAAGCTCTGTGTCTACACTAAGGGTGTCCACAGAATCAACAAGTATCCCAATTCATCTATCCATTTTTGCTCACGACTGTTGAAAAACTAAATAAACAAAAAGTTGACACTCACTGGAGATATACTTTTAAATCTGATCATCTCATGTCTTTAATGTACCTTTGCGGTATTTTGTTAGGTACATTTCGACAACCTGTTTGTTACCAAAGACTTGTAAATCAGTTACCAAGTGAAAATAGTGTGGCCCTTGGTAACCAAGGGGAAATAGCGTGCCCTATTTCCCGAAATAAACCATGTAGTATTTGTATACTACAATTCAGGGTATAGCTTCTACTTACTGTCTCTATATCTGTCGGTGGTTTCACTTGTGTCAGTGTCATCATTCCTGCCTTTGATTGGCTCGTTGTTCTTGCAAACATGACGTAAGAAGTTGATGGACTTCCCAATGGACAAAATCTATATAAACATTCAATAACCGCATTTTAGAAAATGGACAACGACCAATGGTCTTACTTTGAACAAGGGATGAAGTGTATGGTTTCAGATTGGTAACTAGAGTGTGATTTAATGTTAATTGACCCTCTGGGTATGAATGGACAAACGGTACTTGTAGCTGATAGAGCAAAGCACAAAGTTGAATCTTGATCTGTTTCCCACTGCTGGGCATGTCCCCATGCCTTTGTTTTCCAAAAGAATATGTACATTGACCCTTGAAACTGATTGCGATTAACCCAAAGAGGGCAAATTATAGAGAACATGCGTGGTCCAGTGGAAAAGTGCAGGACTCATGATCATTAGACTGTTAAAATTGCGTGTTCGAGCCCCACTGCGGTCAATGTGTTTGTGTTCCTGGGCAAGATACTTAATCTCAATTGCCTCGTCGACCCAAGTGAAATCTCGGGAACTGCTATGGGGAATATTAAAATCTAAGTGCTGATAGGCTTGTTCGCTTGTAGGCATGTCTTTGAGCAGCCACCTAGATGAAGCGAAATGATTGTGATGATTTCTTGAAGGCAGCATAATAATAATTGACGACTGTGCTTTGAGCCTGTTTACGGGAATAAGGTGCTATATAAAAACTGGTTATAATTATTATTATTAATCTTAGTGTAAGAGTAAAATCCCTCTGGTAATTTATATAAAACATAATTAGTCATGTGACCAACCATGTGATTAACTCACCTTCCTGGCCTGTTCCATTCTGATGAAAGAGGGAATCATAGATTTCCTAAGAGAATATTTGTCATGCCACAGCTTATCCTCCCTCACAGTTGGATCAGACGCAACAAAAAACTGCAGGGATTGGATACACAATTACAGAACACAAGTTGATTCAATACATACACACACACACTGTCTCATGTTGTCTTTTTATAATACAGGTATCAAAATCTTTGAAGCAACAATGGTCCAATTAAAATTTTGCCTGATGAAGAATACAATGTATTCTAGAGGGCATCTCAGAAAAAAAACCTTATCCTGAAATAAACAGTAAATTTGACCAAACTGTGTAGTGCATGGCTATAACCATGCATTTGACAAGTAAAGCAAAATACTTTCAAGTGAAATGTTGATAGCATTCTTCCAGTGAGCTTCATTGAGCCCCAAAATGGACAAATAATTTTTGAGGCAACATTATTTTTGAATGGGCAAAATTATTTTTGAAAAGGCAAATAACTTTTGAGAGAGCAAAAAGCACAATAATAGCACAAAATTCAACAATTTATGGATTTTCAGGGGTTTCCCGGGAGAACCGTGCGGGAGAAGATCCAACTTTGGGAGGAATTCATCCTCATAAGGCATTAAAAAAAATACAGAAAAATATCAGGGTTGGTCAGATTTTTATATTTTTTTATAGATCTTCTCAATGTTTTACTCTAAAATGAATACAAGATGCTACTATTTAAAGCTTTTTTCAATGACATAGCAAAGATCTTTTATTTTACTTGTAGTTGCTTTGTTGTCTTGTTTTGTTATTTTTTTCGTCTTTGTGTTGGTAAAATTTTTTTTTTTAAATTGTGGATGAAAATAATGGGTCGGTCAGCAGAATATTTTTTTTTATTTTGTGCTAATTGCATAAAAACTTTTGAGTCGGCAGGTTTTTTTAGGGTCGGTCGGGTTACGCCAAACAAACTTTTTTTATGCCCAACCACTCCTTGATGCTGACACTGATGCACCTAAGCTGCAGAAGATATCTTCTGCATGGCACATACAATCACTCCCATGCCCTTATTTTCCATCAAGCATGCAAACATGTTCAACCTCCACCAACACCTTGAAATATTTCTCTTTACCTCATGGTATTTATCTTCTAGTTCTCCTTCATAGATCCACTTATCCAGGATGGAGCGTATTGGCAAGGCAACTACCTTCAGTATGTGTTTCATTAGAGACCTCACTGCTGGATCTCCATGCATTGTATATGACTCCACTGATGAACATAAGGCACCACCTTTCTTGTCTGCAGTAAATAGTATAGAAAACAATAATAAGTTTGATCCAATATACTAGTTGTGACTTTCTTGAGGGCCTTTAGAAGTGGTTTGGACTGCAAACTTGTCAACAACCCCTCCCCTCGGTAGAACAAAAAATCACTTCTATTCAAAGATAATTATATTTTTTAAAGATGGTTGTGGTAATAAAAAAAGTAGCATGGTTTTTTTTGTTTAAAAAATCACCATTTCAGGCTAAAAATTTCAAAAAAAAAATCAAGATTATTAATTCTTTTAGCATAACCACTTTTTAATCATGTTGTAATGCTATCACTCTCTACCATCCATATTATAGATTTCTGTTCTATACAACATATAAAGGGTCTAGAATCTTAGTAAAAAAGATGACTTTCCTAAAAAAATCACCCTTATCACATTTCACCACAAGGAGTATTACCTGGACCCTTTGTGCAATGTATAAAATATAACAAAAAAATACCATAAAAACAACAAGATTTTAAAATTAACTTTATAAAAAATTTTAAAAATAATAATTTTGCTTAATTTGCAGTCCAAATGTGTTTTTTGGCATAGAAATCATCCCTGCCACCAAATATTTCAACCACAACCATCATTTTCTTAAATCTCATATTTATCCTTCAAATAAAAGTGAATGTGTTTTGTTCTACCGAGAGGAGGGGGAACTCAAAAACTAGACAACTTTTTAAAGCCCGACCACTCTGTTATTTGCACACATCCTCACACATTACAAACTCTTGTCATGGTAATTATTGGTGCATGTGAACTTAACACATCTGTATATTTTTATTTCCTGATGATGGTTTTTGCTATCAAAACATGTTCGAAGTATCAGGTGCACTATGATTGAATAATCCCTTTCCACAATAACAAGTAAGAAGCACCAAGGTTACCGAGGTTTAACACGTTCCCCGGAATTTGGACTACTTCTAGCCCAGATTCGTTTCAGCGGTTCCATTGTTTTAGCACAGTCAAGTTGAACCATTACTCAAAACTAGCGAGACATAGCAATTCTGACCGTAGACTGTCCTAGTTTTCTAGCCAGAGTGTCTCGCCTCGAGGCTGTTTATCAATGAAACTGCAACCCGATATCAGCTCGTGTGCCCACACGTTTGCCGACGGGAGGTCAGTAATTGCCAATATTTATCCCTAAAGTCCCTGGTGTGTGAGGCCCATGCAATTTGCCTAGCACAGGTCCAGGAAAAGGGTTAAAAATACAACACTAAAAAGCAAAGAAGGGCAAAGAAGATTCCTCTCCCTTCATGTAAAAATTATCTTGTCATTGACATTCACTTTCAAAAGAGCTAATACATTTTTTGCAAATCCTGCGTAAACATTGCTATTTCAAAACAATCACATCATAAACGTCATAAACAGCCCTCTCCTGACACAAATTTATCGCACAGCAGTTATTGTTACACTTTAAGAATTACATTGTTTTGGTATTAAAGGTGCAACGAGAGATTTCAAATAAAAGGTGTGCCTAAAAAATGTGAAAATTCTGATTTTTGCACTGGTCTAAAGCTTTCTATCAAAAATATCCCCATCTGAAAGAATTAAGCTGAGAACTGTTTCTTTGGTACAAAAATTGTGAAATTTCTAATTTCCTATAGGAGTAAATAGGAAATTCAGCCTATGTTTTCTATTGAAATATTTAGCACATACAAATCACCTTCTGTTTTTATTTTAAGCTTTTTCTCTAGCGAAATAAAAGGTAGGAAATCTATTGAGTATCTAATCTACATATCACAAAAAATACTGCAAGTAAACTTGCGTCATCCCCCTGGCAAGATGGCAGTCTGAGATGACCTTTGACCTTGGTTCATAACCTTTGACATCATATACATATGAAGGAACCCCTATTCCACCTTAACCCCAAGTCTGGTTTAAATCGGACTTAACTTTTCGAAGGAGACGTGAACAACGAAAACCTACCTAAAACCTAACCAAACTGGAACACACATACGGACATTCGCACCCTCGCAATATCCCCCTCTACTTTTCAAGCCAGGGGATAAAAATATAGATGACTTGAAATCTCTCGTTGCACCTTTAAGTGCCTCACCTTTACATCCATCTACCAGTACAGCCAGATATTTCATTCTCTGCATCGGCTCATATGTCCACACTTTCAGTCTGATGAGACTCAGTGTATCGCTGGGCTCTACCACCACAGCTGGGTCCGTTTCATGCTCTTGCTACAGACAGAAGTCAAAGAACTCATCTTAGTCATCTGAATATCACAAATTTATTTTTAATGTTAGCACTTGAGTAGCTAACCAAACATAGCATTGTAGATATTGAGGGTTCAGAGTAGAGCATGAACGGAACAGCTACTATAGATTTAGAAATTTCACTACATGTTTCAGGGGCGGATCCAGGATTTCTCAATAGAGGGGGCGCCAAATTTTCAGGGCGCCCACAAAGCTAGATCTACACGTCCACCGACGCCCTGTACCGTCATTTTTAGCTATCTTCAGGGCGCACTGTGTGTTAAAAAGTCATTTTATAGATATACAGAGTGCCCGGCGCTCTATGCGGCGCCCGGCGCCCTGTACTCTGCAAAAAATAGAGGGGGCGCGCGCCGGGTGCACCCCCCTCTAAATCCGCCCGCGTTTACACTTTAGCAGAAAGAGCTAACTTCTTTTTGAGTACTTAAGTCATATTTTTCACAAAAAATATCCTACATCAGTTAAAAATAAAGAAGTCCCAGTTCTGTTTCATTAAATAATTTTGACTCTTATGGAAACATATGTAAATCTCTGTGTTTGCCATGTTTTTGCACACCTTCGGCAAATATATGCTGCCTGAACCCATCTAAAACACAGCGCACTCCAATTACGTGGTGCTGAAATGACAAAAAGAGGGATCTACAAATAATTAAAGTATAGTATGGTGGCACCCATAGCCCTGCACAAAGTAACTTGTCATTTTTTATGACAAATCAGAATAAACCAAAAATATCAAATTTACAACAGATGTAGCTTGTGGAATAAATAATCGAAATCAGTTGTCAAAATTGTGTCGCCACTACATAAACTTTTTTAAAAATAAAAGAGACACTTTGCATGGGTTCAAACAGCTGTGTTGAAAACTAACCATCACAACCATGTGGCATTTGGCCAATGTACAATTACAAATTCTCTACTTAGAGATTAAATGTACTGTTTTTAGCCTCTGCCATGCATCTATTGTGTCATATCACATGGAGACAGCATTTATTTTAAAGGGCAACAAGAGATTTTGAGACACCCAAATATTTGTGTCATAATAGTAATTTCCATATAGATTCGACAACAAGAAGATTTCTTACCTGTTGTCACTACATGAAATGTCGTGAAAAGATAGAAAAGGTGGGATTTGATTTTGGCTTATATTCCCATAGTAGAGTCATAGGCTGGAATTTCGCATTTGCTCCTATACGAAAATTAGAAAATTTCAATTTTTGTTACAAAAGAACATTTCTCAGCTTAATCCTTTTCAACTGGGGATTATTTTTGATGCCAGCTACATAGGGCAAAAACATACTTTCAATTTTTTTAGGGACACTGATATGTGAATTCTCTTGTTGCACCTTTAAGCCGAACAATGACGGCACAGCCGAGTTGGTTTACGCTAAAATAGTGCTGTAGGGCCTGTGTGATATGACACGATAAACACATGGCAGAGGCTAAAAACAATACCTTTATTCTCATTCTTTAACATCATTATTCAAAATAAGAAGCTGTAGTAACAAATTCAAAAACAATTATGTTTTATAAATCATATAACGGAAGCCTGATTTCCTTTCCAATGTTGACTGAAATATATTGCATTTCCTCTGAGAAGCTGAATGCCCCAAAATACCATTTTAGCACCCTAAAAGAGAACAAATAGACTCGACCAGTGAACCCAGGTCACACCCTGTCGACCATGACTCTCCCCCAATTCTGTGTTTGGCTAGTATTAGCCCACACGGAGCACACATCCCATATCATGATGTGGGGCAGGGCTGGACGCGGGAAGTCAACATTGGGGAAAGGAAATCAGGCTTCAGTTATGATTATAAAACATAATGTGTTTTTGAATAACTCATTACCACTGAACTGATTTCCTTTACACCAATCTTGACAGGAAATTATAAATATGCATTAAACCCCGTTGAATGAATATTTCAATCAAACCAGGACTAGCACACTCAGTCGGCGGTGGATATATATCTCAGAGAGAGAGGAGATAGATGCAGTCAAAGGTTGAATCAAAAACGCCACGAGCACAAAAAACATGAATCTAGATTCCAAAAGTCAGGGAGCCAATACTACTAGACAGTGAAGTACACCAAGGGTGAGTAACTGGACCTTAGACTTTATAAGTTTTAAATGACATAGCCAAGTTTTTTGGACAAGAGCCAGAGCCGGAGAATCCTCAGAGAAAAAACCAAGCCTAAGGAATTAGGCGAAAGGAAGAACTCTAAGGGGATGGAATGCGACGTAGGCCATTAGATAAAGGGCCAGAAGCACCCCGCGCCAAAGGCGGTAACAGGCCTCACAGCCTTGCAACCAACTGAGGATCCGGGAGGAACCAGAGAAGCGCAATGCGGAACCCGCGTAAAGACGCGGGGCAAAAGAAAGTCTAACCCAAAAAAAACCAAGGAGCGGGCCCACTAGAGAGGGGTCCGATCCGAACACCACAGAAGAACCCAACGGGGAGAGACCGGGGGAGATAAAGGGTGAGAGACTGAATGAAGGCAAAAGGCCCAGCCCCGTGGAGGCGAGAGGTTAAGTCCAACCCTGACCCGGAGGAAGAAGTTACAAGGAGAAGGAAATCTCCGAGCTAATTCAGCCGGGGGAAAGGGACCTGAAAAGAGTAATAAAGGCGAGAGGACTAGAGGGACGCCGCACCCGAAGTATAATGGGGGCTTGCCAAAAGAATCGCCGAATTAAAACAGATCCAAGAGGGAGCTAGCTTTAGGGTCAGGAACAGACGCCTTACCCAGGAGTCAATGGGAACGAGCAACGTCAGAAGGACGAACCAAACAACTTAACTGTGGGAGGCTGAGATCCGAAAGATCCGACCAAACGGACGCTCGGGGAAGACAGCTACAAAGCCTCAAAATAGCGAAAAGTCCCACTTCAGGCTTGTGTCAACAGCCAGGAGAGGGAGGGACCATTCAGGCCTCGACTCGGAGGTGACAGAACCACTGAGGAAAGAAGAACGAGGGCAGACCTCCGCAATACCGGGAGGCGCGGCGCCAGAACCGGGGCAACGAAGACGAAGGCAAGGCAAAGGGCTAGATATAAAAACTTAGCCACTTCCCCCAGAGCGGGGCCAGCGTAATACTGACCAAAAAAGTAGACAAAGTGGGTAGGGTAAACCACCGAGAAGTCTACCAGAGGGGAGAAAACCCAGAGGTTAGCTCTGGAGAAACACGAGTCGAGCCCAGAGAGGCGACCCGAAGCAGGAGAGCTCAATAATGCTCGGGGAAGATCCCCGAGCCGAAGCCCAAACCGTGGCGACGATCAGCAGAGAAAAAGCATGGTGACAAGTGTAGAAGACAGAATGGGCAAAATACCTTTTAACATGAGGAAAAGGGGATCCAAGATGTCCTTTTTCTCGATCATGCTCCGAAAGACAAATCGTATCGAGGGAGGCAAACAAGAAAGCCAGTAGCCCGAAACACGGCTACGGGAATAAGGATGCCACCAAGAGGAGGTCACGGACAGCATGGCGGCTTCGACACAATATCTCCCGAGGAGAGAAAGTTGAGAGAGAAGAGAGCCACGGAGAGGGCTACCCGAACGGGGAGATACCGAATAAGGCTACCCACGTACTCGAGAAAAGGGAGGAGTAACAACTCGTCAACCAAACTCAAGACGACCCAGGACATGGAAAGAAGGACTCACAACGGGGGTTTACGCCCCAGAGCAGAGCCCAGAGACATCCCACCCGGAGTGAGAAACGACGAGCTCCCAACGACTGTAAAGATCAAGTCACAGACTAAGAGAGGGGTTAAAAATCCCCAGTCGGAAGTGGGCAGACCACCATGTCAAGAGATCTCAGGTCGTAAAGACAGGAGCAAGAGCAAACCTAAGTGCCCCCAGGAGCCCGAGGTACTAAGGGGAAAAAAGCAACAAGATCCAGTCGCACACGACGGGAGGACAAGACCAAGCCAATAACAGGAACAAGAGAAAGCCGCCAGTGAAGGCGATTTCGGAGAACCCACCAAGCAGGGGAATGCCCCATCGCAGGGATTCCCACTAGGCGAGCACCGTTGAGACAGAAGGCGTGGCAAAGAAAAAGAAAAAACCCGCAGTGAAGAGATCGAACAACGGTAGCCTGAAAACCGCTGGAGAGGGGGGAACCCCCTAAGACAGATCCCGACGAATCGGAGCCCGGTAACCGCGCTAGGCAGGACGAGCCCCAACGCTAGGACCGGACGGAGCCCCAACGCTTAGGCCCGGACGAGCCCCAAACGCTAGGCCGGACAAGGGCCCGACGCTAAGCCAGTACAACGAGCCCCAAAGAGGGTCACCACGAGCAGACCCAAAACCCGCGTCCAGGTCCCCCCGAGGGAGACAGCGGACAGGCTAGTCAGGGCCAAAGGAATGTGCGAAACTGTCAAAGCCAGCCCCTAACCCCGACACAAACGGGAGAAGGGATTCACGGTCAATGACACCGACCAACAGTAGCAGGGCTCAGGCGAAGCCGAAAGACCTCAAGGGCTTGGAGTTAAGCCTGGGAGCACAGGTAAGGGTAGGCAACAGAGCCAAACCACCAGCGCGCAGACAAACAGAGCACAGATGGGGCGAGGGCATCCACCTGGGTGGGAGCAAGCCCCAAAGAGGGGAAACCCGAGCGATCAGCGTCAGATGAAGGACCAAAGCCCAGACGGCAAGAGCAGGTAGGCCCGAGGGGCACCAGCCGCATGTAGGCCGATGGTATCGCGCCCGCACAAGAGTGAGAACGGAGGTCCCAAGGGAGAACAGCCAAGGCGCAATGATCAGGTGCCCCATACGGGGGTAAGGAAAAGGGAGAAGGACCTAAAGCCCCTACCCCCGGCCTGGGCCCCGTGAAGCCCCTGGAGGGGCCACGCCAGACGGGCATAGGCACAGGCCTCATAAACCCCGAAGGGGGCCAAGGTGGTAATACACAAGCAGCAGGGCACAGCCTGGCCAGGCTAGGCCCGACAAGGGACAAACCAAGCTGCGTGGAAAGAACTAGGGCCAGCAACCCGAATGAAGAGATGAAGGGTATTAGTCGAGAAGCAAAGCGAGGCGAAGATGAAAGCTCCAAGGCCTAGGCCAAGGCTAAGTCAAGAGACCGCCAAGGCTATAGGCACGACCTCCCAAGGAAGTGGGGGGGGGGAAGACCCAAAGAGCAGTTATCATGCCAAAGCTGATCCATGGTCTAGACCCCAAGGGGGAACAGAGACTAACGCCAGATGGCACCGTCAATAGGCCCGACTCGGAAGCGGCGGTAGGCCCCGATGATCCCCAGGAGGGGAGCAGCGAAGCTGCATCATAGGCAGAGTCCAAGCTCCCCAAGGGAGACAGTGTACCAGGCTAGGTAGCAGTAAAGTAAGCGAACAGCAAGAGCTAAGAGCCAGGACGCCAAGGCATAAAGGACCAGCGGCCTAGATGGCAGAGACCAGAGGCCTCAAAGGCCCGATGGTTGCACACGGGAACGGGCCGGGACTAGCACCACGAAGGAGGAGCTAGGCCCGGGGCCGAGCAAATAGTCAGCCGCGACGGAGAGCGACGGAAGCACCGGCGGACCCAGAGCTGAAAGCCCATGGAGGGGTAGCAGACAGGCCCATGGCTACCCAAGCTCCAAAGGGCGCCCGAGCAGCGAAAGACCCCAGCGGAGCAGGTGACAGAGTGCACCAAAGGTAAGGTTGCGGTTCCCGACGAAGCTGCAAGCTATAGCACGGCAGGCTGCGCCCCATGCCCGGCCGGGCGGGCTAGCACCTCAGGCAGGGAGGAGCACCCCCAGATGGGGGACCTGGAGCCAAGGCGGCGCGACATCCCCGCAGGGAGACAGGTCGCAGCGCCGAGAGTGAAGTCAACACCAGGGAGGGCGGACAAAACAACAACCGAGCAACAGCCCCCGTAAGAGACCAGATTGCTGTGGTTAAGCCCGGGAAATCAACGCCAATGAGGCGGATATAAGAAATAAACGGCAACCATGCGCGCACCCTCCGGGGAGGAGACGCGGCCATAGGAGGATTGAATGGATCCAATCAACCCAAGCCAGTCACCTCCGAGAGGTGAGGGGGACGCTATAAAAGGGAGGGGTACTCCGCACCCGAAGGCAGGGAGAACAGCCCTAGAAGCCACGAGCTATACACCCGCGAAGAGAGACTTATAGAGAAATAAGGCTAATCACGGGCACGCAGCGCGCCCCGAAAGGGCATGCTGCAGCATGCACTGAGCCCCCCGTGGAGGCAAGCCCCGAAGGCTACCCCACGTGGGCGCCGAGAACGGAAAACAAACCGGGTGTACCGTAACGGCGGAACGTAGCGGGAAACTTGCGATGGAAGAACCGCACACGGAAACACCGCGTGAGCGGGAGGCAAACCTGGGAAGCGCTGCGTGCCCACTACCCCCCGTGAAGGCCGCGTGAAGCATGCAGCACGAGCAGATGACACGCGTGGCTAGCAGGCTAGCCATGCGGGGAGCAGGGAGCATAAACGACACCCGCGGCGCCCCGCCTAAACCACCTCAGGGCTGGACGAATCAAGCCCGAGACCGGTACCACGCCGCACGTCGCAGAGTACAGGACTCTAAACACGAGCGCCGGGGGTGTCGGTAATGGCGATGGATCGGCCCGAGGAAACCCGGGGAAGTCCCCCATAGCAAACACAGCGCTACCGGACGGACTGCAGCCGCCCATCCCACAGGGAAAGGGCAGAGCAGACCATTCTAGCCTGCACCGATAAAAGAACGAGCTAAATCAGCGAGCCAGCGCCGGCAGCGTGCTAGTCAGGCAAATCCCCCCCCCCCGAGGGAGGCGGCCGACTAACACGCTAGGAGCAACCGAGGCTGCTATTACCGGGATGTCTGCAGCGCCAAAATCCCCAGGAAAAAGGCAGAGCAAGACCGCGCTAGCTGCACCGGAGAAAGCCCCTAGGGCTAGCACCAGGCGAGCCCAGCGGCGGTTTAGGAGGTGGTAGTAACGGGGGAACTCCCGGAGAGCAAAATGCCTACTACTAACAACGCATGAAGTAGAATAGGGTTTAAGTAAAAACCGAAAGCCTACAACAATCTGAGGTTGCTCCAAAGCAGCGGGGCCGCCTTGGAAGAACTTCGCCGGAGCCCCGAACACCACCCACCCCCTTTTCCATTGCGAAATAGACAGGGAAACAGTGTTCACTGGCGAACCATCGAAAAACTGAAAGGCCACCGCAAAGAACGAGCCACCAACGAGCGACCGCGGAAGCCGAGACCCGAATGAATGCACGGAGAAGAAAAGAGGGTTCGCGGGGCGGCGCGGGGTTTGAGCGAGCCAGATGGGGGGCTGGAATGTTGTCGAAACGAAAAATCCGAACGAAGCAGAAAAGAAAAACAAGGCGTGCCGCGGTAAGACCCGGCCCGCCAACGCGGAGACAAAGAATTACCGTCGCGGTAAAAAAGTCACACCACGGTAAGAATTTTCAAGTAATTTTCACATATTTTATTAAATACAACAAGCATAAGAATAAAAATAATAGAAACATTCACCAATAGAACTGTTTTATTGATAGTATGGCATCTACAAGAAACAGAAACAGGATCACAAGAAGCAAGGCATCCAAGAAGCAACACGTGCGGCAATGGCTGCCTTTTGTTTACCTTTTTTTCCCGTACACAGATCACATGACCCCATCGGACGGCAAAAACAAGAGGATACAAAATAAAAGGCCTCTCCGAAGGGCGCCAAAGTCGCCGTTTATCTCAATAGAGCGTTATAAATCCAGTATATATCCAGAATATATCCAGATAGTATTGGTTATAGTAGTAGGAGTATTCCGTTTGAGCGACAACAGTCCAGTATCAAATATCTCAGATAATTTGGCTGCGAAAACAGAGCTGTACACGCGTCCGTTTGTATGGCTGGCAAAACGGAAATTTTTTTTTTTTTTTTTTTGTTGAGAGAGTAAGGGTCGAAAGGTTGTGACCTGAGGTCACTGGTCGAGTCCATTTTCTCTTTTAGGGGTGTCTAAATGGTTATTTTGGGGCATTCATTATCAGAAGGAAAAGGCATATATTTCAGTCACATTGGTGTAAGGGAAATCAGTTCAGGGTGTTGTTGTGTAAGGATTTACTAAATTATGGTAGATTTATCCAACAAACTACCCCAAAGTTTTTTTTAAACTCAATCGGGTCGCTGATGATTACACATTTTCGGGATTGGCACGTGATTGCCGTGCGCTGTACCGTGTGATATCGTTTCCTTTCACACGGCTAGAACCAATGAACTTGCAATTAAATTAAACAATCCAGGTTTAAGAATATCAACCAATACGATGAACTGATTCCTAACTCCAAGTAGCGGCTATTAGAGACAACTAACTGAGCCTGACGCACAGCTAATAATCTGTAGTACTCTGTTAACTCTTGCTGGAGAGCTGCACACAAAACTATGCAATGAAAAAAGAATATTATGAACACAACCATATTGTCAGAATCATAGAGATAGATTAATAAAGCCTAGAGGTCAGACGCCCATCTTGATTTCAACGACACAATGGAGATGTTTGAGAAGTCTATATCCACCGATGGATGAACGGTAGGGCCGGGCACTCATTGACAAAGTGATCCCCGTCTGTGATGGAGGATACCAGTGGCGTAAACCAGCGGGGGGCACCAGGGGGGCGCAAGCCCCAAACAGAACCCTGCCCCCCCTTCCGCCCCCCAATGAACTGATTTTTTGTACAGTGTCTTGGAGCAGGACCCAAATTTGCACCCTCCAAAAAAAAAGCCTTTTAAAAAAAAAAAAACCCCATTTGCAAAGGTTTGGTTACGCCACTGAGAGAGTCTACATTGGCAGGCTGGAGATGGTCGCGCCCCCATCAGTGCATATTTCTGTTGAATCGACCGACTCCTGCGAATCCTGTTCAAGGTGACCCAATCCTTACGTGGTTGGAAACGATTGCTAACAGGTGGAAGTTTTCCGGTCATAGGTTTGTCATGGGTGTGAGAGTGAATTGGTGTGGTCTTTGAATATCTAGCCAGGCAGGTTCCATGTCTGTTAGATGTTGAATGGAAAGCTGGAGAGTAGCAGCGTTGTCGACAGAAAGGTCGAGAGGGAGGGCAGTATCTGTCTGCAAAGTTGGTAGGATTCTTTGACAGTGTTATGCAACAGTGCTTGTAGTCCAACGGAGCCTTGTTCACCCAGTTAGGTGTGATCCGTAGCATACAAGGAGCATCAAAGGGCACCATTGGTTTGTTAGACAACTTACCATAACAAAAATTAGTCTGTGTTTTTTTGCAGATTTTCAAAAGGGCTTCCAAAATAGCATGGGATATTTATAGTGGGTTTGTAGTTGCGAGGAGGAGTGTGACATTTTTTAACAAAGTAAGTCGCCATCATAATTTCTGAAACAAATTGGACTCGCCGCATCTGTTGGATTGCGTACTGGATTTCCGTTGTCACAAGCGTTCGTCACCACTCCGGGTTTGGCGGGCGCGAGTATCCAGAGAATTTTTGTTTCAGAATTACTGACGTACACTATAGGTAAGTATTGTGCACGTTCTGATATTTTATTAATGGAACTTTGATCTCGGTAGGTCCGAAACAACGTCCCCACTCGCTCGTTTTTGGTTTGGTAATTCAGGAAAATAGCGTGGTTCCTTGCCCATCTAAAAAATTAACAACTGGGAACAATCCAGAGGCCTTGGTCAGAATTGCCACTTACAAGGCTAAACGAGGTTTGTCTCAGAGAGTTCAAAATTTGATGCAGGATGCAGATAGGGTGGGGAGGTTGAAAATATGGTAAACCCAAATTTCTTCCATACAGGATAGTCAACAATTTTGAGGGGGACGTTCTTCACTCAAATAAACATTGAGCGAACAAGCTCTCTGCACAGCTGAGGTTTCTTGTAGCAAAAATGCGTAATTCTCCCCGCAACACACAAGCGCGATAATTCACAAGCATGATGTTTGTGCTTCAAAGAGTGGTTTACAGGAGAGAGAGATCTTGATGTGACTATCTTTTGAGTCATAGGTCAAAATTACAGTCTGTTGATTGGTCAATCTCACCAAAATCACAGCAGAATCACTCCTGAGTTGATTGAAGATTGACTGGTATATTGTAATTCAGAATCCCTTGGGCCATATTTAAAATATGCCCTCACTCTTACTCAGGATAGTTCCATGTCAACATGTTAGGGAAATACAAGAGAAGATTTCCGTAGCTTCCCACAATGCATTGCTTCCAATGGAGGTTTGTGTACAGCTACTGATGTAAATCGTTAGAGATGAAACATGGCTAAATTGACAGTACATGATCACAAACTATTGCATTTTAAAGAAGGTTTCATCTCTAACGATTTCCAGACAACTCTGTACAAAAACTTTCATTGGAAGCAATCATTGTTGGAAGCTTACTTGATATCTTCTCTTGGGAAATACTGGGCCAGTGTCATCTCATGATCTACACAAAAACATTCCAAGAGATTGCGACGTTTTGTTTTTGTCTGCTGTATTGACTCAAGTATAGATCTACTGCTTTTTGACATGAAATATGATTCAGGGAATTCAGGGTTGGGACTTTACTCGGGTGTTGGCTCAAATACAAAATGTTAATGTGCTTTACAGGGGCTGTAGGTTATCCATTGATGGCATATTATGTGTATAATGAATCAATAAAGTTGAGAAATTTTTCTGTAGTATCAAATATTTTGCCTTATAGGGTGCTTGCACGGGAGGTCAATTACAGTTTTTACAAATTGAGCGAAACCAAATATGGCACAAAAAAGCTTATATAATACATTTTCCACCTTTAACAAATGACATTGTCTTACCTGCCCTACTACCCCAAAGGCTTTGTCCTGGCTACGGTTATCGATATACTTTCTGACTTTCAAGAAAAGCCAGCCAAGTTCACCTAGTTTATGCGTCAAATCTCGCACAGGCTTGGACACCACAACCTGCCAATTCACAACAATTTTTAATTTAAGAGTGTGACAATGCAATCAATCAACTTTTCAAATATAAAGCAAACTCTTTTGTTTATTTGTTAATGTGTGCTACTTTGACTAATACTCTCATCACAGTTTCTGACATTCATCAAAAATACAAATTTTTCTTAATCTTGGTACTTGGTGTGGTGATCCCTTTACAGCAGCAACCTGCTAAACTGGGATGGTGCAGAGGTGGCGTCGACAGCCAGCCGACAAGTGAGAAAAATAGGTGCTCCAAATCAAAGAAGAAAATGTTTACAACAAAAGGTGCACTATGTACAAAATAACGAGCAGTTTATAGCACCAAATTGCCATACAGGGGTGTCATATCCCTGATGGCTGGAGCAGCGTAGCTCTGAAACATTGCTACTGATGGAGTCACATGAAGAATGGCTTGTGGTGGCAGACGATTCCAAATGGCAACACTTCTAGGGAAAATGCATATTTGTATGCATTTACAGTTATAAGATTTGTGTTGTTGTACTTCAATGGATGATTTAATCTGGCTGATATATGTGATGCTCTCAAAAAAAAAAAAAAAAAAAAGTCATTTCATTCGTTGTGTGGCCATGGGTAGGACAAAATTTAACCACCCAATAGCACCCAACATCCAACAACTGATATTTTGGCGGATTGTTTGTATCGAATTGACATTATGTGTGTATACAAGCACCCAAACTAATAATTATTCCGTGCAATATTCAAAATGTCAGCGCCCAGCACGGACGACTGGTTTTGAATGGGTTTCACCCCCTTGCTCCAAAATCAAAGAAGAAAATGTTTACAACAAAAGGTGCACTATGTACAAAATAATGAGCAGTTTATAGCACCAAATTGCCATACAGGGGTGTCATATCCCTGATGGCTGGAGCAGCGTAGCTCTGAAACATTGCTACTGATGGAGTCACATGAAGAATGGCTTGTGGTGGCAGACGATTCCAAATGGCAACACTTCTAGGGAAAATGCATATTTGTATGCATTTACAGTTATAAGATTTGTGTTGTTGTACTTCAATGGATGATTTAATCTGGCTGATATATGTGATGCTTCTCTCTGGAAACAGTCTGGTGGTGATATATTAACTAAGTTGTAGTGGATTCTGTGGAGCATGGTCGCTTGTTGTATGAGGACGGCGATATAAGTTGACCATTAAGACTCTGTATAAGGGGTGTTACATGGGTTGTTTTCCGATAATCTGCACAGACGAACCGTGCCGCCGCACTTCTCCTTTAATCTGCTCAATTCCGTTAATTTGATTTGAGTATTAGATTCCATATTCACTGCATACTCTATTGGGGGGGGGACAATTGTTGTGTATCTTGAGCTTTAACTATTCTTGTGAACAGGGGGACAGAGTTTCTGCGCAGCAATTCCGAGACCCGAGATTACGACTGCTTTATGCGTGAGTTTAGAGTACACTGGTCCATTCAACCTAAATCATGGGATCTGGTAACGCTAGTAGTCATGTTTTTGCACCCTGTTAAGATCTTCACCCAGGAGTGTATACTGGTGTAATTTTGGTCTACGTTTGCGTGTGATGGAAAGCACTGCACATTTTTTGACGTTAAAATACATCAACCATGTGGACGACCATTCTGCCAGAGTATTCAGATCTTTTTGTAAAATCTTGTGGTCGTGCGAGTTCTCAATCCTCCTGTACACAATGCGGTCATCAGCGAATAATGTTATGGTTGATTGTATGTGGTCTTTTATATCATTTATGTAGAGTAAGAATAACACAGGTCCCAGGACGGAGCCCTGAGGAACACCTGATGTCACACTTACCCAAGATGAATGAGTTCCATTGACGGATACGAATTGTTGCCGATTTGATAAGAAACTACTGATCCACCCCAGTGTGTTACTTTTAATACCATAATAACTAAGCTTTGATATGAGATGTTTGTGTGAGACTTTATCAAAAGCTTTGCTAAAGTCTAAAAGAACCACATCTGTCTGACCCCTGTCATTTAGTGTTTCGGACCAATCATTTGTTGAATATATGAGTTGTATAACTGTGGATAAGCAAGACCTGAAACCGTGCTGTTCATTTATTAGAATATTTTGGTGATCAAGATGTTTTGCTATATGACTCAGCACTATATGTTCCATAATCTTGCAACATATGCAAGTTAGGGATATAGGCCTGTAGTTGGAAGGGTCAGCACTTATAGATTGCTGTAACTAGTGCTTGTTTCCACTGGGTTGGTAATTGGGTTGAATTATATGACTGTTGGAACAAAAACCTTAACACAGGTGCCAGTTCATTTGCAACCAGCTTTAATAGACGAGGTAGCATTTCGTCTGGCCCGCTAGCCTTAGATGGATTTAGGTTGCATAGTTGTTTTGCAACACCTTCAACACCAATTTCCAAATTAGGAATTGAGACATATAGAGAATCACCCTTGCTTTTTATCTCCTTGTTTGAGTTCTTGGCAAAAACACTCCTAAAGTGTGAATTAAGGGCTTCTGCTTTGTCAAGGTCTGTGTTACAAATTTTGTTTGCTGTTTTAAGGGTTGGGATACCGACATTTTCAGTGCATTTAAGTTTCACATATGACCAGAAAGATTTGGGGCTTGATTTCAAACTTTCCCCAATAACACCATTGATATAGTCATTATGTGCATTTCGAACAACCTTGGTAACATAATTTCTATAAGCCCGATATGATTTCCAATCTGAAGAATTTTTTGAGTTGCGAGCTTTGGAAAAAAGTTTATCTCTTTTCCTCATCTTCCATTTAACATTAATACATAATATAAAAAGCATGAAAAGGGCTTCCCCCCCCCCAAAGCATTGTTGAGCTTGATTTTGAGCCAAAATTGCCCCACATGGCAAAATATTAGAGTTTTAATACTATAAGCGTGAAAAAAGTTTTTTTTTCCCTAAGCATTTGTGAGCTTGATTTTGACTAAAAAGTGTTTTACAAGGTAATAGCTTTTTATCACTATACAAGGTCAAATTTATGATGGAGGACAACTTCTTTCCTAGAAACAAAAGACTTGGCAAATTTTGGTCAGATGGGGGGGTCCCCACCCCTTTATATAAAACCTGATTTAGTTAACTATCCCAAGTGAATTTTTCTTATTAGGCCTGTTGGAAACCACGAAGTCTCGCATACCTCTGGATCAATCCGAAAGGCATCCTCAACATGGCTGAATTTGACAATTTGGCCATCAATTCCTTGGAAGACATACACAAGATCACGTACAAGAAGCGATTCAGACACTTCAGAAGCCACTGGAGGAAAAACAAGACTGCGACCATTAAAAAAGTTAGCTAAGCATAAATATTTTTTAACATTTTTATTCAACATTTATTGTTTACAAACATCAAATCAGTTGGATTTGATGACACTAACCACATTTCCATAATATTTTTTTGATAAAAGCTTTCATAAGTTTCAAATAAAGTAACTCAATACATGTTTTGCAATGAAAAAGGTCAGTCATGAACACTTTCCAATCAATATTACAATAAGTGTGTTCATCACAACCGTTTCTCATATCACATTTCAAGATCAAAATCATATCGCCAAATCATGGTCAGGCAGTATAATTAAAGACAAAGTATCCATTTTTTTACTTCGAACACTGTTACAGTAATACAACATTCCTTTTAGAGCTGGAGCACATTTTAAAAAAATGAAGTAGCAATCGGACAATTGCACGATATGGGAATTACACGCAGTAGTATCACAGGCAAAAAAATATTGTCCTTTTTAAACTCCATGCACCTTTCACAGAACCCTTACTTATTCACTCTCCTGGATCATGTGACTACTAGCAGGGGCTGCAGGGATAATAGGCCATCCTAGATCTGTAGGTATCAGTGGTTAGAATCCTGGCTAGGCGGTGCCCCCTGTGTCTGGATTGTCCCACGTGTGTGAGAGCAAAGGGTTCCACCGTGGCGAGAAGCCGAGAAGCAGCTCCTGCTGGGGGTATACCTGGTGTAGGTAGTTTGTAGTTGTAGTTAAGTATCTGGAAATGGGGAAAGGTGGGGGAAAAGAAAAAACTATCAAAAACACATTATGTTTTATAAATCATAACTGGAAGACTGATTTCCTTCCAAGTGACTGAAAATAGGCATTTTCCTTCTGGAAGTGAAATGCCACAAAATTACCATTTAGCACCCCTAAAAGAGAACATGGACTCGACCAGTGCCCCAGGTCACACCATGTCGCATGACCTTCCCCCATCCGTTTGGGCCAAGAGCCACACGGACGCACACATCCCAATCATGCTGTGGGCGGGCATGGAAGCGGGAAGTCAACATGGAAAGGAAATCAGGCTTCAGTTTTATATGATTTATCAACATAATGTGTTTTGAAATAAAATATTACACTGAAGGATTTCCTTTACACCAAGGTGAGCTGAATATATGCATTAACCCCAATCAACACCAGACTAGCGCACTTAGTCGGAGGTGGAGCATTATATGATTATCTCGAGAGAGGCGATAGGATGAAAGTACAAAGGTTTGATCAAAGCGTTCAGAGCACAAAAACACATGGAATCGAGATTCCAAAAGTTCAAGAAGCCAATAACTCACCTAGCCAGTGGAGTACACCAAGGGTGAGTAACAGGACCTAGGACTTTATAATGTGTTTTAATGACCTAGCCAAAGTTTTTTGGAGAAGAGCAGAGCCGTCGAGAATCCCGAAGAGAAAACCAAGCCTAAGGAATAGGCGAAGGAAGACTCTGAAGAGATGGAATGCGACGTAGGCCCTTGAAAAAGGGCCAGAAGCACCCCGCGGCAAAGGCGGATCAAAAAACCAAAAAACCAAGAGGGCCCCCTAGAGAGGGGACGTAGAACCACCACGATGAACCCACGGGGGGAGAGACCCGGGGGGGAATAAAGTTGAGAGCTGAATGAAGCCCAAAAAGGCCCCGGACCCGTTGGAGGGCTGCTGGAGAGATAGTCCAACCCAGGAAAAGAAGCTACAAGGAGAAGGAATTCTCCGAGATAATTCAGCGGAGGGAAAGGGGGGACACGAAAGGAGTAATAAAGGAAAGGATAGAGCGACGCCGCACCCAAAGGATAATGGGGGACTTCGCCAAAAAGGACTCGCGACAAAAATCAGATCCCAAGAGGGAGATAGCTTTCGGGTCAGGAACGAGCCTACAGGAGAGTCAATGGAACGAGCCAACGTTACCGGTAAGGACGAACCAAACAACCTAAAACTGTGGGAGGCGCGATAGTCGAAGAACGATCCAAACAACGGCGCTCGGAGAACAGCTAACAAAGCTAAAATAGTGAAAAGTCCCACCTCAGGCTGTAACAGCCAGGAGAGGGAGGGACGATTCAGGCCTAGACTCGGAAGCAGACAGAACCACCGAGGAAAGAACGAGGCAGACCTCCAATCCCGGGAGCGCGGGCCCAGCACCGGGCAAACGAAGAGCAGTCAAATGCAGAGTAATAATAAAAACTAGCACTCCCCAGATCAGATAGCGAAAAAAACTGGCCAAAAAGTAGGACCAAGGGGGTAAACACCGAAGCAGTCTACCAGAGGGGAGAACCATAGGCCCGGACGAGCCCCAACGGAGCCGGAAAACAGGCCGACGCTAAGCCCGTAACACGAGCCCCAAAGAGGGGCACAGTCGAGCGACCCAAAAACCGCGTCCAGGTCACACGAGGGAGACAGCGGACCAGGCAGTCAGCTGGGAGCCAAAGGTATGTGCGAGAACTGTCAAGGCCAGCCCCTAACTCCCGACAAACGGAGAAGCAGGATTCACGGTTCAGACACCACCCAACCGTAGGCAGTGTCCAGGCGACGTCGAAAGACCTCACGGGTTAGGAGTTAAGCCTGGGAGCACAGGTTAAGGTTAGACAACAGAGCAAACCACCAGCGCGCAGGGCAAACAGAAGCCGGAAGGGGGCGAGGGCATCCACCTGAGTGGGAGCCAAGCCCCAATGGGGAACCCGCGCCATCAGCTCTCAAGGACTGAATGACCAAAGCCGAGACCGGCAAGAGCAGGGAGAGGCCGGAGGGCACAGCCGGCATGTAGGCCGAGCTCTCGCACCCGCACAAAAAGTGCGGACGGAGGCAGGGAGGCATCCAGGCAGCAAAGATAGATTCACCTACCGGCGTGTAAAGCAAAGGGAGAGAGGACAAAGGGCCCCTACCCCAGGCCTGGGCCGGCCCTGGAGGGGCCACGCCAGACCAGCCTAGGCACAGGCCTCATAACCCCGAAGGGGCAAGGTTATTACACAAAGCAGCAGGGCATCAGCCTAGGACAGGCTAGGCCCGACAAGGGCCAAGCCAAGATGCGTGGGAAGAACCAGGGCCAGCTACCCGAATGGAGATGAAGGGTCTAACTCGCGGAGCAACCTAGGCGATTGAATTAAAGCCCCAAGGCTAGGCCAAGGCGAAAGCAAAGGACGCAAGGCTAAAGGCCGAACTCCCAAGGAAGGCAGGGGCTAAAGACCAAAGACCAGTAACATGCCGAAGCGCGATACATGTCTAAACCCCAAGGGGGGAACAGAGACTAACACCAGACGGCAACCGTCACTAGGCCCGACTTGGAAGCGGCACTAGGCCCCGCTGATCCCCAGGAGGGGCGCAGCGAAGCTGCATCATAGCCAGCGTCCAAGTTCCCCAAGGAGACAGTGGACCAGGCTAAGTAGCAGTAAGCCTTACAGCCAGAGGCCTAAGAGCCAGGACAGCAAAGGCCTAAATGACCCAGGGCCTAACTGGCAGAGACCCGAGCCTCACGCCACCGCAGGTGCACCCGGAAAGGGCCCGGACTAGCACCAAGAAGGAGCTAGGCTACCGGTGCAGCGGGCGCAACAGTCATCCGCAAAAGGAGCGCAGCGACGGAGGAGCGCCGGCGCCGGCGACCCAGAGCGGAAAGCCCATGGGAGGGGGGTTAGGGTAGAGGAAGGCCCAAGGCTATCCCAGCCCCAAGGGAGCACGAGAAGAAGCGAAAGACCCCAGCAGAGCCGGGGGCAGAGTGCAGAAAGGCTAGGTCTGTGAGCCGACGAAGCTGCAGCTATAGCACGGAGGATGACGCCCGTGCCCAGGGCCGAGGAGAGTAGGCCCACCACGCAGGAAGCCGGAGCACCCCAAGAAGGGGGACCTGCAAGCGAAGCTAGAGCAACGTTAGAGAATGACGCGGTAACCCGGGGACTACACAAGGCTGAGAGGCCTCCCACCCCAAGAAGGGCAAGCATGCCAGCCAGGGGTGAAGCAACTCAGGCTAGGCCGCCCCGTGGGGGAGCCCCGCCAAAGTCCAAGATCAGACTTTGGGTAGGCCAAGAGAACCACCGAGACCTACAGCAACCCTGAGGGGATGCCCGAGAGCCAAGGGGCGGCGCGACATCCCGCAAGGGAGACAGGTCGCGGCGCCGAGAGTTGAAAAGTCACACAGGGGGGAAGGCGGACAAAACAAACACACGAGCAGCGCCCCCGTAAGAGGAGGCAGATGGTGTGGTAAGCCCGGAACAACGCCGATGACGGCGAATAAACGGCCCACCATGCCGCGCACCCCTACGGGGAGGAGACGCGCATCGAGATTGAATGGTATCCAATCAACCCAAGCCCAATCACCTCCGAGAGGTGAAACGCTATAAAAGGGAGGAGTACTCCCCGCCCGAAGGCGGGGGCGAGAACGCCACTACAAGTCCCGGAACCACGGCTATACAACCGCGGAGAGAGACCTTATATAGCGACATATAGGCTAAGAACGGGCACGGAGCGCGCCCTGAAAGGGCACGCTGCAGCCTGCACTGGATCCACCAGGGAGGGCGGCAAGAAGAAGTACCCCACGAGGGAGACGAGAACGGAAACCACCCCGGGGTTGTGTACCGTAACCGCAAACGGAACCCGCTCGTAGCGGGGGGGGCCAACTCGGGCGAAGCGCTGCGCGCCCCACCGAGCCCGTGAAGGCCGGGTAAAGCATGCAGCACGAGTCAGATTAACCCCGCGTGGCTAGCAGGGTAGCCATGCGGGGTGTGCCGTTAACGGCCGAAATGTAGGGGAACTAGCGCTGGAGAACCGCACCAAGTAACCGCACGGTACCCGCGTGAGCGGGGGCAACCTGGCGAAGCGCCGCACACCCCACCTAGCCTGTGAAGGTCTGGTGAAGCATGCAGCACGAGCCAGATTAACCACCGAGGGAAGCAGCATAGCAGGCGGGGAGCAGAGAGCATAAGCGACACCCGCGGCGCCCCACAGCGGGGCGCCGAGGAACACACCTCAGGCTGACGAATCAGCCCTGAGGACCGGTTAAAACGCAGGCGTGCAGAGTCCGAGGGACTCATAAACACGAGCGGCGGGTGTTGTCGTTACTGGCGATGGATCGGCCCGAGAAACCCCCGGCGTCACCATAGCCAAAACACCGCTACCGGAACAGACGCAGCCGCCAAATCCCAAGGGAACGGGGCCAGAGCAGACCACGCTCGCCCTGCACCGCTAAAGCAACGAGCTAAATAAGGCGAGCGAGCGCCGGCAGCGTGCTAGTCAGTCAAGCCCCCCCAAGGGAGGAGGCCAACTAGCACGCTAGGAGCAACCGAGGCTGCTATACCGGAATGTCCGCAGCCGCCAAAAATCCCCGAGGGAAAAGGCAGAGCAGACCGCGCTAGCTGCAACGGAGAAGCCCTAGGGCTAGACAAGGCGAGCCAGCGGCCGGTTGGTGGGTTAGCGATGTAGACGGGCGGAACTCCGAGAGAGAAAACGCCCTACTAACACGCATGAAGTAGCGAAGCTCAACATATTTAGGTGCTCCCAACGCAGCGGGCCGCCTTGGAGGAACCTCGGACCGGAGCACGAAAACCACCCCCTTTCCCTTAGTGAAACATAAAGGGAAACAGTGTCAAGGGAGAAACCACGATCGAAAACTGAAAGGCCACCGCAACAGAGCCCAACGGAAGCGACAGCGGTAGGAAAGCGAGACCGTAATGAACGCACGGGAAAAAGAGGGTTCACGGGGCGGCGCGGGGGGTGTGAAGCGGCCAGAATGGGCGCGCGTGTCGAAACAGAAAAGAACAAAGATTTAAAACAAAAGGCGAGCGCGTAAGGGTAAGAGCCGGCCCGCCAACGCGGAGAGACAAAAGATAGATTAACGTCGAGGTGGTAACAAAGTCACACACGGTTAAAGAATTTTCCAAAGTCAGTTAGTTTTCACATATTTTATTAAAATTAAACAAAGCATAAGAATAAAAAAATAATAGACACACTCACCCAAAGAATTGTTGATTGAAAGTATGACACTACAAAAAACAGAAAACAGGCTCAAGAAGTAAGGCATCCAAAGCACGCAACACGTGCGCCAATGGCTTGCCTTGGTTTACATTTTTTCCCGCTACACAGATCCATGAGGCATTCGGAGGGCAAAAAAAAGGATAACAATAAAAAGCTCTGACGGGCGGTAAAAGTCGCCGTTATCCGTTCCAATAGAGCGTGATAAATCCAGTATATAATCCCGTAATATATCCATAGATTGGTATCGTAGTAGGAGTATTCCGTTTGAGACGGACAACAGTCCCAGTATCAAAATCTCAGATAATTTTGGCTGTGTAATACAGAGACGGACGTACACGCGTCCGTTTGTTATGGCGGCCCCCACCACAAAGGAATTGAGGAAGAGTCATGGTCGACAGGGTGTGACTGGGCAAAACTGGTCGAGTCCAGTTCTCTTTAGGGGTGCTAAAAATAGGTATTTTGGGGTTTACTTCTCCGAAGGAAAATGCATATATTTCAGTCAAACATGGTGTAAAAGGAAATCAGTTCAGTTGTAATATTTTTCAGTTTTTATCCCTTTATTCTTTTTTCCACTTAAGCGAGATTCTTTCATCCATGGGTTGTAAACAATTTCAGTTAAAGTTTGAATTTTTGCGTGTACCTCACATTATAATAGGGGACTCCGTTCGCGGTAATTTTATTCCAGTGTAACCGATTGTTTCCGACACGCGAGTACCCGGGTACCCGAATCTTTCAAATTTGAATTATTGATTCAAGGATTTCCAAGAATTTACATTCTTAACTGCCATTGCCAAGTCCACACGAAAATAGTAATCTGAGCGAGTTCCAGGAATTTGGCGGGTCCCGCCGATTTGTTCAATGCAACTTCGCTGTAATTACACTCTAATGGTTTAACGTATAGGTCGCAACAAAACGTGCTTTACTATAAAACGTGAAGTAAACTTACTCTCAGGCTAAGAAGTAAAAAACTGGCCAGTTCTAATCGAAGTTTGGTGTGGATTGTGTCAGCGGCCGCCGACATTTTATTTGTATAAAAAATTAGTTCCTTATCTAGGAGGACCGCCCTGCGCTCTAAGACGATGGTGCGCGTGAAAAACCACACCGCATGTTTCCAGAGAAATTTATGTCGAGTCTTGTTAGCTCATGTTGTTGACCGATTGAAATCATAGCGACCCGTTGCAAGGCCTGACGTGTTGTTTTGAGGATTTATTTTTAATTACCCAGTGGAAACATTTGAAGGATTTAGCACTTGAGTGGACACAATTTGCTGCAGATCCTAGTGAGTGAGAGTGAGTTTAGACAGGTGTTATATAGGCAAATTTCGGGAATCGGGTAGGGATTTTTATTACCCAGGACCCGACATGATCGGGAGGGACCCGAATTCCCGGGACTCGCTGAGACCCCTACATTATAAGGCTCCATTTTAATAAAATAACAGGTTCATAATCTTTTCTGCAATTACCGCTGCATGCAGGACTGGAAAAAAATGCCAACTTCCTGGGAACAAAATCAAATTTCCCTCCAAGATTGCACAATTTTCCTTCAATATTTCCGGATTTCTTTACTTAAAGGACAAAATGTTCCCTCCAATTTGCAAAATTTCTCATAAACGTGGTTCCGAAGTTCACCATTTTTTCTATGCATGGCTGCACAGTTCAAATGCATACGATTATGCTCTATACAAAGCCTGATTCTGTGAGAGACTAACTGTTACTAGTAACTGTAACAGTTGACTTTCCACAGATGGCAACACTGCATGTCTCACCCCTTTGTTTCTATCAATCCCTCACACAAAATCTTCCCTTAAAAAGCTAACTTTGAAATGAACTGCCCTGCTAATTTCAGATTGCTGAAGTGGCTTCAACCAAGACATTTTTAGAAGACAAGTTCAGTCACTCTGACAAAAGTGCTGTAAACATTTGGTAATAACTGTTGGCAGACAATAAGACCAAATTATAATACGAAAAGTGCTTCAATAATGCACTAATTCCACTTTACAACTGACAGACCTATGCTTACTTTCTGGAATAATACTTTCAAAAACGGTCAACTGTTGAGCCAAATGTAAGTTTCAATTGCATATGAATTTTTAGCATACGGGTTATGAGCACTCGTTGGTGAATTTTTCAAGGACAAGGAAAAATCACTAAGTGAGCCGCTTCCACATTAAAAGCTGAGGTTACAAATGCTAGTAGCTTGCGGGTTATAGAGATTAACACCATGGCTTTGTAAGCCACTTCCTGGCTTCTTCTGCCTCGACATCTTTATTGGATGTGCACAGAAGAAAGGGTGGTATAACAAGCCCAGGTTCTTCAGTTTTGCCTGTCAGTCCATACTTGTAGCCTGAGCAGCTTTCCCCCGACTTGGGACGGATAATGGTGGGTTAAGCACTTTGGCTGCAGAGACCCTCCCTCTCCAGCTGCATTACTGTTGGCACTACAGGTCTTTGAACTAGCTCCCAACTTCCACCTACACATCTTGCTACTTGCCAGCCAGATTGTGTAGGTGGCTCTCAAGATTGTTTTGGATATTTCATCTATTGCTTCCCTAATTTCATCTATTGAGAGTCAAATCACTCCCAAGTCAATCCAGTACAAATTGCCGCCTCCTCTCTCGGTAAGTGCACCGTGCCCAAAAAAATATCTGAAGTATCACGGTCACTTGGATTTACTATATATAAATGTATGGGAGATGGATTTAGTGGTGTGAACCCTGTTGACAAATTACAATGTAATTCTGCAACAGTGGGGTATGCTAGTGTGTTACTCACCCTGTTGCATAAGGATGTCTTTGACTTCCACTAGAGCCACCACTTATGCTGCTCACACCGCTTCCTGTCAATTCAAAGAAAGAAATAGTCAATAACAAGTTTTTCACTTAGATTCCTGTGTTGGTGTATTTTTTGGACATTTGCATAATTACTGTACATAAGTACATTGTGCTTTACAAGTTATCGGACTGCCACCTGGAAATCGTCAGAATCATTTTGATGCTGTAAAGCAACAGTCGGAGAAGTGTACAAACCTATCAGCAAGTCAGTGACATCGGTGTGTAATGCGATAGTCTAGCGTTGATTCAAAGCACTGGCGATTGGGGAAAAAGTTTTATATAGCTATGAAACTGTTCTACTCAATACTCATGGAATTATATCATGTTTTCTTGAAAGTGTTTTTTTTCTTTCAAAAAATTAATTTTTGAGTTTTGCACTCTTTTTTTGGCACACTGTACACACACACACACACTATACTTCATCTGGCCTGAATCGCAGTAAGCCGCAGCTGTAATTGCGAGCGTACAGAGTCGGCGTGCGTGGAGCGCATGCACAATAGCTGCACGAATGCTATGACATCACTCCTTAGTTCAGGCCGGACGAAGTATACCAAAGCAATCCCTATGTGCCCTCTTGCAGATGAAACAAATATTAAATGCAGACATTAATTAACATAATAATCATGCCAAATCTTCATTGTATTTGAAGAGGTCAAGAGGTCAAACGATGGATCAAATAATTTGACTCACCTATACCACTACTCTGAGTATGGTGCGACTGTTGCACTGTGGTAACACCATAAGGATCTGTTGTATCGGTTGTAGTATCCTCACGGCTGATTGGTCTAGAAGGAAACGGAGTGGATGTAGCCAAACGGGGAAGGCCTTGCCAAAATACACCGGTTTTGTCTAGTGTCTTTTGGTTAAGTAAGAAAACAATTTGCAATGTTATGCATTGAATTTGAGTGTTCCGTTGTGGTTAGTAAAATTTAAGTCACTTTGATCATCACCTCTGACGGCAGCGCAAGGTCTTTGAATCTTATTATTTGTTCTTTGAACGTCAGAAATTAGGAATCACTAATGACGCGGTCAAATTATACAGGTCATGGTGCACAATACTACACTTCAAAATCTGGGATATTTGCAAGGTAAGTTTTTCACCTCAAGTCGACTTTTTATATGCACCCGTAAAAGTCCAGTATCAGATAAAATGTACTCTTTTGTCTTTAATACACAGATTTCAAACCAACCATTTGCAGGTTATGTTAGCACATCCATGCCAGTAACAAATATACCAATACTATTTTAAGATATTTTTTGATGTCAGAGATTAGCAAATCGCTGCTTATCCCTTTATGAAATTTTTGAAACGATCTTAAAAAAATCTTGCAGTTCTGCAAGTAGTTCTACTCATATGAGTCCAATGGGAATGGTTTAAAGCTAT